>PISX010010438.1:0-70475 GCA_004024625.1 Mellivora capensis | reverse complement strand
GGGCTCCACTCCTCATAGAAAAGCCCCGGCTACTCCCATATCCCTCGCCTCTAGCCGCGCTCCGAGCTCACCCAGCCTGCGACGGGTTCAAGGTAGCCCTGAGCTGAGAGCTCACTCCTCGGCTCTGTCTCTGTATCCGGCTTCCCGCTCCGATACCTGCTAGCTCTGCGACACTCAGACACCCCCGATCCTTCTGTGACCCTGCGGGACTTGGGGCCACGCTGACCCCACGTGGGCTTCACCCTGGTGTAGCCTCTGAAGCGATGTCCCTCCGTGGAGCAGACTTTTAAAAGTCCCGATTTAGTGCTCCGTTGCTCCGCCGCTTGCCGGAGCCGCCCCTCCCCCACGGTCTATCCTCCTGTCGCTTTCGATTCACTTCTCTGCCGGTCCTACCTTTCAGAAAGTGGTCGATTTCCTGTTTCCAGAATTGCTGTTCTTCCTCTCTTCGATCTCCCGTTGGATTTGTAGGTGTTCGCAATGGTTTGATAAGCTATCTAGCTGATCTTCTGCTACCTGATGTTGTCTCAGCTGCTACTTCTCCGCCATCTTGCTCCAAGCCTTCCAAAACATATTTAACTCATCCTCTAAGAAGCTTGGGTTTCTTCTAATATATGCTGTTACAAACAATGCTTCAGTAAGTCACCTTACACATTACTGCCTGTGTGTGTATGATTTTGACTCTTTAGAATAAATTCCCAAAAGTAAGACTGCTGGGTCAATGAGTAGATATATCACCAAACAAAGGCAGTACCAGCTGTCCATGAGTCTTTGGAGTAGGGAGAACTCGTATAACTTGCTATTAGGTCTACAGGTCCATGCATACACTGTAGAGAAGAATCTGGCAATATCTGGTAAGGCTAAAATCCACATACCTCTAACTCGGAAACTCTACTCCTGGGTGGAAGTTCTCAATATACTATGAGTCACGCATAAGCCAGTTAACAGCTTTGAGATGATAAAACAGAGAGGGGGAAAAGGATAAGAATAGTTTAAAAAAAAAAAAAACAACCTCTGGTCTATCTGTAAAATGCAGTTTAATACAATAGTGAAAAATGAAGGAATGAGAGCTACAGGTCTCAACAGTTTCTTCACTTCTCGATGGCTTAGACAGTTATTAATCAGTCTATGCCTGAGTTTCTCCATTTGTAAAGCAAGGATGATAACAACAGCTACCACGTGGGATAGCTAACCTTTGTCAAGTTCTTAGAACAGTGTCTGGCCCATGCCAGCTCTTATAGATGTGTTTGCTAAAAGTAAAACCAATCTCACAAATACAATGTTGAGCGAAATACCAAGTTTCAGTAAACTATATTCAGCATAACACCATGTATAGAAATTATTAAATTATTAAATTAATATATATAATATATAATAAATATATATATTATTAAATTGTTAAATATATAATATAAATATATATAATAATATATATTTATATAAATATATAAATAATATAAATTAAATTATTTAAAAACACACTAAATAATACTACTAAATAATTTTTACTACTTACATATGTAGAAACATTGTAAATAGAGAAGGACAACACCAGATTGCAGTCAGTGACATTGGAGCAAAAAGTGATCTGGAGGGAACATTAGGGTGATTTAATAGCATTGATCTATGTGTCTATTTTTGTTCCAGGACCATATTGCTTTTATTCCTATAGCTAGCAATCAAATATATACATTTGTATAAATATTATGTACATTCTATGTGTGTGCGTATATATATCTATATATATACATTGTATGATATGTACATTCTATGTGTGTATATATATTTATATATACACACATTGTAAAATATTATGTACCTTCTATGTGTGTGTATATATATCTATATATATAAATATATATATATATAGAGAGAGAGTGTTAATTATTACTATGTGTATATAACAAACTATTGGGACTACATCAAAATAAAAAGTTTTTGCATGACAAAGGAAACTATCAACAAAACAAACTGAATGGAAGAATATCCCAATTATATAAAGGTTAATATCCCAATTATATAAAGAATTTATGCAACCCAACACCAAAAAAATCAAAATAATCCCAGGGAAAAACAGGCAGAGGACCTGAATAGCTGTTTTTTCCAAAGAAGACATACAAATGGCCAGCAGACACATGAGAAGATGCGCAGCATCACTCATCATCAGGAAAATGCAGATCAAAACCACAACGAGGTATCCCCTCACACCAGTCAGAATGGTTATTAAGAAGCCAAGAAATAACGAGTGTTGGCAGCATGTAGAAAAAAGGGAACTCCTATGGCACTATCGGTAGGAATGTAAATTGGCACAGCCACTGTGGCAAACAGTATTAAGATTCCTCAAAAATTCAAAATAGAACTACCATATGATCCAGCAATTCTACTACTGAGTATTTACCCCCCCCAAAAAAACAAAAACACTAATTTGAAAAGATACATGCATCCTCCTATTTATTGCAGCATTATTTACAATAGCCAAGATATGGAAGTAACTTGTGTCCATTGATAGATAAATGAATAAAGATGTGGGGTGTGTGTGTGTGTGTGTGTGTGTGTCACAGGAATATTACTCAACCATAAAAAAGAATGAGATCTTGTCATTTCTGATGTGAATGGACTTAGAGGGCATTATGCTAAGTAAAATATGTCATATAGAGAAAGACAAATACCATATGATTTCACTTATGTAAAATCACAGAAACAAACAAACAAACAAAAAAACAGAAAAAGACTCATAAACCAGAGGAGAGAGGTAGAAGGATGGGACAAAGAGGTGAAGGGGATTTACAGGTACAAATTTCCAGTTGTAAAATAAATAAGTCACAGGGATGAAGAGTACAGCGCAGGAAAAGAGTCGATATCATAATAACATTGTGTGGTGACTGTGCTTACTGTGGTGGGCATGAGACTATGTACAGACTAGCTCAGTCACTATGCGGTGCGCCTGAAACTAATGTAACGTTGGTACACCAGCTCTACATCGATAATAAAAAACTTTAAAAATGTAACCAGAAATGGTCAACAAGACTTAAATTGTCAATCAGCATATACAAATCTACAAATCAAGAAATCAAAGCATATAGGTTAAATTAAAATGAGACATCACTTGTCCCACTATCAAGTTGTTAGGAAAATTTTTTAAGAACCAACGTCTTTCCCAGTGAGGGAGCAAAGAATCAAGCATTTCATACACAGCTGCTGAGAATTTATACATATTGGTACAACTTTTCTGCAGTTCTTTTTGATGACATGCACAAAAATTTGTGTGAACTTTTTGACATAGAAATTTCACCTTTAGGAATCTGCCTTTTAAAAGAATCTTAACATGGGTGAAGGTATAGTGACCAGGATGTTCTATGTTTATTTAAAATAGTAAAAAATGGTAAGTGCTGTGAAGTGTGTAAACCTGGTGATTCACAGACATGTACCCCTGGGGATAAAAATACATTATATGTTTATAAAAAATTTAAAAAAAATAAAATGGTAAAAAATAGTAATAATCTACACACCTAAAAATTAGAGATTAGGTAGAAAGAACAGGATATAGCCATACTATGTCATTTTATATTACATTTTTAAATGATATAAAATTCATTTATTGGCAGAAAAAATCAGTATGATGGGTGAAGAAAAGCAGAACACAAGGCATGTGTAATATGTTACAATTTTGTTATATATATTGGAACAGTTCCTTTTCCTCTGTATTTTCCAGTTTCGAATCATTAATTGTATTGCTTATATAAGAAAAGAGCCATTAAACTATGCAGATGAGAAAAGAAACTGAAGAAAAATTTTAAAACCTAATAGAAGAACATTAGGGCACTGAGATGGTGGGTGTTTTTTCTTTTTACTCACTTTTGTAAATTCTCTGCAACATTCTTGCTTTGCTTTTATTACCTAAAATATTTAAAAAATTAATAGGGGAAACCAACATTGATTTATAAGCCCATCATTAGGGACAATATGAGATTGATTCTGCCCCTCCTGCTTCCCTTCCTCTCCATAGGCCTTTCTGGAAGCGTAGACACATTTCTCCACATTTCTCTAGGGAAGCCTCTTGGTGACCTTGTGTACCAATCAAGAGTTCAGTAAGTACAGAGAGAAGCTGGTGCCAGACTGCCATCACAGTCTCTCTGACTTCCCCACTAATCACTCGGTGCACTATAAAAAGAGCTGATGGGAGAACTTGGCCCTGGCCAGCTCTGGACTGGACTGCCTGGCCAGGAGGCCTGCAACTGGGCTTCTCCAGGTTTCCATCTCCTCAACCATTGGGGGATACTGTGTATGTGTCCGGGGGGTGGGGGGGGGGCGGTTCTCTAAGTTTCCGTTGGCTGAACTTTCTGATTCTGGGTGCAGGTAGGAAATGCAGCTCACAATAACCAAGGAGACTTGCAAATCCAGAGATCTGTACCTACAAAGAGCTGTTAAAAACTAAAGGAGATTAAACAGAGGTCATGCTAAGCTATGGGAATCATGAGTTCCCTCGGATTAAGTAACCGGATTTCACTAGATGCCCCCACACTCACTCTGTAGTCTCTGTTCACATCGCTGAGCTGCCAGTAATTACTAGGGAGGCCCATTCGCTTGTATTCTTCAGCGAGATCGATCAGCATCCAGCCCTGTTCTCTTTCTTCTTTGTCCAGCTTGGGGTTGAATGAAAAGCAGTATAACTCCTCATATTTCACTGCAAGATAAAAGAGAATAAAACCAAATCAAGCCAAGTGAAAACCAGAACAAAATCTCCCCAAAAGCATCCTGTCTCGGCGAGAGTACATCAAGAAGCCAAACCAGCTTCTCGCCTCTCAGGATGCTTCCAGGAGCGCCCCATCTCTGTGGCCAGTTCACCCACCTCCTCCCAGGAATGACATGGAGACCTTGAGAGAAGCAAACTCAACTTTGCGAGAGCTCCTTTCCTTTCAGAAACAAGGTCTGCTCCATTCTGCGCTTTTTTTTAAAAGTTGCTTTTGAAGGAAACATATTCTCCAGACCACGTAAGAAAGGAAGCTTAAAATTTAATTCAGAATGTATGTATCATTAGACACCAAGAACTCAATTTGTTTATGTATATGGAGCTTGGATTTGGGATGGCCTCTCTGAGGCAGACAGAGGCCCAGGCTGCTGCCCATGCTGATACTCACAATATGAAAAAAAGAAAGAACAACCGAAAAGCTGTGAATGTATTCAAGTGTTTGCCCTGAAAATATCCGAACCTTTAGCAGATACATCATTGTCGTAATTGCACTGCTTATACAAAATTCATAGGATTCATAAAAAAAAAAATCAATTGATAGTGTAAGGGGCAAATTCAAGGAAGTCTGATGAAAGGTCTCCTTTCAATTCTGCCAGGACGTCTATGTCTTTACAAACCACCCTCTCTGCTTGTGAGGCCAGGCCCAATAGCCTTCCTCATTTGGAGCTGGGATTTGATTTTCCTGCTCTGATCTTGTTATGTTGAAGGAAATGATTAAGCCAGAGCCGTTCAACAAAAATATAAGCAAGACACATGACACATGTCCCTTAAAATGTCCTTGAAGCCACATTAAAAAGCTGAAAAAATAAACAATGAAATTAATTTTACCAGTATATTTTCTTAGAAACCCAATACAACCAAATATTATCATTTTAACACGTGGGTAATATAAAACTTATTAATGTTGTATGTATCTTATTTCATAACGTCTCTGAAATTCCACGTGTATTTCACACTTGACAGAACATCCTCGTTTGTTCTACCCCCACTTCAAGAGCCCACCAGCCACGTGCAGCCATATTGGATAGTGCAGATCCAAGCACCTCCAGTAAGATAAATCATGCCTGATACTCACTAAACCCTTATTTCTTTCCAGATTCTGTTCTTTTTTTTTTTTAAAGATTTTATTTATTTATTTGAGAGAGAGGCAGTGAGAGAGCATGAGCGAGGAGAAGGTCAGAGGGAGAAGCAGACTCCCCGTGGAGCTGGGAGCCTGATGCGGGACTCGATCCTGGGTCTCCGGGATCATGACCTGAGCCAAAGGCAGTTGTCCAACCAACTGAGCCACCCAGGCGTCCCCAGATTCTGTTCTTAATAAATGTATTAACCCATGACGGGCCTCATTTTACAGATGAGAAATCCGAGGCAAAGAGAGCTTAAGGAACATTGTCAGGGCCACACAGCTAGTAAGTGGGGACTCTGCATTTAAATTAGGCAATCTGGCTATAGAGCTCATCCTCTTAATCACACACAATACCCCTCGAAGGCAACTCCTTCTCCCTTCTCCCCAGATGGACCACTTTTGTGTCTATTCTTTCCTTGTTCCATCCCCTGAATCATCTTCTTTTTCTCCAATAGATTTCTTTCTCTTCAATTTTCTTAGGTTCCCCCATCTATTCCTTAGTCTGTTGATGACATTCAGATGTGGCTAATTTAATGGCTCTTCCATGTGTGTCTGGAGGCCCAATAAGGGATCTCACCACCAGCAAAAGGCCACAGTAACACACAGGCAGCCTGAGATCTAAAGTCAGTTTCAGGCTTATTTTAATTACCACGGAAATGACTCATCACCAAGGAAGAAGAAAGATAAGGGTCATACTTTAAGGACCAGACTTTTGCTTTAGACATGTACTTTTTCTTATAGAAAAAAACCATAAGTAAGTTCATCAGTTAGATAAACGATGTTCTATTTCAGTTTCTCCTGATATAGTTCTAAACGTCAAGCTTTAGAACATGGATGATTTCAACCAATAAGAAAGCACATACCCCCAGGTGTCTGTACATGCAAACATGGAGTAGATGTTGTCAGTAGGAACTGCCTTTTGTAATCTTAGCTACTGGAACAGGCAGCCTATGAAACTGAGGTCCTGTTCTGGGAACCATCAGCTGGACACTGACACATCTTTTCCATCTCTCAGGATCATTTCATGACTCAGGCCTCTGATATCATAATGTTAACCACAAATGCAATTTGTTCAAGAGGCCAGAAGAATCTCTTGAGAAAGCCTCAGTTCCCTCAGTGAAAGAAGAGCTTATGAATACGGGGATAATAATGCATGTTAAGTTCCCTTTGCTGAAGAGTTACAACTACGTTTAAAGGTAGAAGGAGAAAACCATTCTAGGGCTACGCATAGTTTTCTGTGTATGGGCTCATGCCTGCTGTCATTGGGAGGAGGCAAACACACGGAACAGAAATTAAAGGAAGAGCAGTTTCTAGCAGACATTAAGATCATTCTCGAACTGGGAGGCATTAGGATTGGTTGCCACTAAAACTATGAAATGTTTTCTTTGGGTTATTTTTAAGCAAAAGAGTGACCAACCATGGCCCTGGTCCAATTTAAGTAAAATTCTACACAAGGGGAAAGAAACCCACACTTTTGTCAGCCAAAATTCAGTCTACTCAGTCTTCGTACTTACTGTAGGCTAACTTCTTACCCAAAAGTCAGCTCAGGGGAAGCCTTCATAAGACAACTGTCTACTCTGAGAAATTAAAAAGTACCATTAACACAGATGTAAATTTTACCAAGTATTTCCCATTCACAATGTTCTGTTCCCCTCACCTGCATCTCCTGCAAAATACGTAGCAGAATTCTTAATAATCGGCAAGGAGGTGAGTTAAAAACCACACCAGAAGTAGAGAAATCTCTAGCCATTACAGAATCTGAACTGAGAGAACACGCCCACTTCAGAAAGGTCGGACCCCGGATTCCTCACCCTCATGTGAAATACTCCACCGGCTTCTCACCCCACGGAATCCGGGCCATCGCACCCAACATCAAATGTCTTTTGCTGTTAGTGAGGGCGGGGTTCAACAGGAGGTGCACAGAAGGCGTCTCCCCCAAAGCTGTTCCCATAAGAAGCAAATACCCCACATGCCTTTGCACTGTGGAAGTTAGCTGATGCGCAGCTCCAATCTAAAGATATATTTAGATAAAGTTATGCAGAAATCATTCTAGTATTTACTTTTTTGACCTTAATCTTACAATTGCTAAACAAAGGCAGACTTGAAGGTTTTTCTATCCAGAAAGAAGTAGAACAATTTCTAAAATACTGCTTGAAATTAAGAAAGGGTAGCATTTTGGAGACATTTCTAAGAAAGTCAAATCAGTTTTTCAGGCCTCAGGAGATGGCCTGAGAGATGCGTGTGTTGACTGCCTTGGCATTCCTTGAGCACTTCCATTCATCTGGACTCATTAACACAGGGAAGCCCTTAGCACTGTGATGGGTTCCCTACCTATGGCTCTCATCAATGCCTTCGCTCTCGGGCAATCCTGCTTCTTAGTCCCTGGGGAAGATTTCCACCATCAAGTGGCAATTTTCAACTAGGAATCACCCAGCCTCCAAATGGCCTGGTCTCTGCACTGTGCCCGTGCTCCTTCTCTCCCATTAAAAAGGAAAGGGTGTTCACTCCAACAGATAAGGCAGCTGTGGGTAAGACAAAGCAATTAGAGAAAAAAATAAAAACAACCTGGTTTCCCAGGTATCAGGGTAAATGGTTATGAAAACAGAATATTTTGGAAAAAAAAAATGGGGGGGGGGTGCGGAATTACCATGGGAGAAACATGGGGAGGACTAATTAGGAGAAACAAAAGGTAACTCAATATTATAATTTTAAAAATACTTTAAAAATAAAAAGGAAACTTGGGCGCCTGGGTGGCTCAGTGGGTTAAAGCTTCTGCTTTCGGCTCAGGTCATGATCCCAGGGTGCTGAGATCGAGCCCCGCATCGGGCTCTCTGCTCAGCGGGGAGCCTGCTTCCCTTCCTCTCTCTCTGTCTGCCCCTCTGCCTACTTGTGATCTCTCTGTGTCAAGTAAATAAATAAAATCTTTAAAAAAAAAAAAAGTAAACTTGCAATGACCCATGTAAAACCTGAATACTTCAGTTATGTTACTGATTGCTTTCCTTTTGTAAAAAAAAATTTTTTTTTAATTGAAAGGAAAGAACAAACACAAATGAGCCTTTGCAGAATGTGGAGGTGGGTCTGGGAAGGGAAAAGTTCCTGGCAGTCAGCAGGGGGACACACATATGTGGGGTTTATTAGAACCAAAAGTAACAAATGAAAATTCAGCTGCTCCCAACCTTCTCCTTAAGTCAGACAACCTCAAATAAATGGAGCTGAAAACCAGTGAAACAGGTGAGAAGACAATGCGCCTATTACTGGACTTTGCAGATTTAGAATAAAAATAAGGAGATGTCTGCTATTTTCAACAAGTAAGTGTTTGAATGAAACACCAGGGCTGTGAAGGCTAACTTTCAGTGGGAAAGGACTTCTGGACTCAGATTAGTGTCGTCAGTAAAAAACAAATTTCCACTGCAGACATCGCATAAGCAGCCAAGACTTAGACAAGGATGTCAAAAGTGAAATTAAGCCAAAAAAAAAAAAAAAAAAAAAGTGAAACTGACCAAATGAGGTGATGTCAATCATAAGATTTTTAAAAATCATAATACTTGTGCAGAAGAACTGGGGACTAAGAAGAATTGAGGGGGAAAAACTATCATTTAGAAAAAATGGGAAAATAAATAAAGATGGTTTAAATGTTAAAGGGCCCACGAACACCATAGAGGAAAAGATAATTGATAGAAAAATAAACAGTAGAAAGCAAATCAGAGGGAGGAGAATGCACATGGGAAAAATGGAAGCTCTCTGAGAAATAGAGGTCTTTTCATCAGAAAAATGTATATCATAATAAGTACACTGGATCCATTTCTCATTGGGGCCAAAACTTTACTTTAACCTAAATTATTCTTTGTTAAGAATTAAAGAGCTTACTGAATTTGTTTACTTTAATTCTTCAATCTTAACAATCTGAATTCACACAAAAGACCAACCAATAAAATCTCACTAAATGTTTTAGTAGTTTGATGTACCTTATCCCCAAAATCCTAATTCTTGAGAGAATCTCAAGAGTTCTGAAAATCTCCTTTATAGGACTTGACTTAAATGGACTCCCAGGGGCACCTGGGTTGCTCAATGGGTTGGGCCCATGCCTTCGGCTCCGGTCATGGTCTCGGGGTCCTGGGATCGAGCCCCGCATCGGGCTCTCTGCTCAGCAGGGAGCCTGCTTCCTCCTCTCTCTCTGCCTGTCTCTGCCTACTTGTGATCTCTGTCTGTCAAATAAATAAATAAAAATCTATAAAAACAATTGACTCCCAGGCATTTCTTTTTTTGTAGGAAAAAACAAACATATATATATGTATATATATATACATATATGTATATATATATGTGTGTATATGTATATAGAGAGAGAAAGAGAGAGAGAGAGAGAGCCCTCTACAGGACCTTGCAATTTAGGTATATCCATAGGGTAGCTGAAAATAGGTGGTTTGTGTTGGTGACTAACCAGAACAACTAGAGAGCTATATTGCGATACTAGAATTCAAAGGTTAGCGCGCACACACACACACACACGCGCGCGCCCCTTACTCTGATAGACCTAGAGGGGGATGGTGCATTTTGTAAAAGATCTACAGATGGCTCTGATAAGCCACCCTTATTCCCAGCTGGGACCCCCTCCACCTTTCTTTACCTCCATCCAGATTCAAAAGCCTGCTTCCAAGGTTGTAGGCTGTAATGGGTCCTAATTTGAGCATTGCCTCTAACATTAAACCGTGAAACTGTCTGGGTTCCATTTCACCTTCCCACACTCATTAAAGTACTGAGTTTTATGTAAACTGGCATTTCCAATTCCAGTGTTTCAAGATGCTTGTGGCTTTTTTTTTTTTAAGATTTTATTTATTTATTTGACAGAGAGAGACGCAGCAAGAGAAGGAACATGAGCAAGGGGAATGGGAGAGGGAGAGAGGAGAGCAGGAGAGGGAGAAGTAGGCGCCCTACTGAGTAGGAAGCCCAATGCAGGGCTTAATCCCAGGATCCTGGGATCATGACCTGAGCGGAAGGCAGCCGCTTAACGACTGAGCCACCCAGGCACCCAAGATGCTGGTGGCTTTCTAAAAACCTTTTGAAATAATAGGTTTAATTCAATTAATTACTGTGATTTCTTTTTTTGCCCTCTGGCTATGTCTAATACCTACCTCGCCAATGTCACCTTTAAGAAAAAGTGTGTTTTACAAAGTGAGAACACAGAGATTTTACTCCCCAAGGGTCTTCACCATGAGAGTCCCAGCGCTCACTGCCCGCACCGGCCACAGCCCTCACGGTCACCGGGATCCGCCCTTCCAGCCACTCAGCTCTTTCCCAGTTCTCTGCGCTATTCCTAAATCCTATTAATCCGGTCAGAGCACATTTATTATCCCAGCCAGCCATTAATCAGTGACACAGAAACTGTTGGCACACAGCTCTCCTCGCATTCCCCACTGCACGCAACCTCACATACATCTTCCCAGAACTTCTGTTCCAATTATAGTGCACCCTCTAAAAAGTTCAAGTGCTTTTCTGGCTAACTCTGCGCGATTCTCTGCAACACACGGAGATGAAAAAGCCTCCACCAGCTGCTTTGGGGGGCGGGGAGCAAAGTCAAGTCGAAAGGATCCGATTTAGACAGCTCCCTGGCATCATTTTCAAGAAATAACTTGAGTTCTATGCTATCTGACGATGATACAGCCACACCATAAGAAATGGAGGACCCAGCCACAACCCAGGCAGAGGTTACCGTCTAACTTCTTGCCCTGAATCAAAAAGCATTTAGCCCAGGAACTATAAAGCTACATTCCATCTCCCTTGTCAGCAATTTCGGTGTAACACTACCACGGAGATTACTCTTCTATAAAAGATTTATTTTTACTGAATTCTCCCCAGGAACTCAGATGTCTGTTTCTTTTAAGCAAAAGGACACCACAACCCATACAAGCCACACAGACAAGAAACGCTTCTCTAGAAGTGCACAGGAAGCCATAAATCGGAAGACCCCAAGCCAACGGCTAGAACAGGGGAGTAACTGACAGCATCTATTTTTCAAGTCAACCAAATATTCTTCCCACGACACTTACGAAGGTTTTGTGTAGGAGGACCAACATATCCACACTGTGAGTAAAACCAATGCTAACCAAGGTCTAGTCATGCCAGCCTTGGGCAACCTCTATCACCATCACAAAGCAATAAAGAACCAAACCTCGAAAGCCCCAAGAGGGGAAAGTGCCTTAGAACATTTGATATTAACATTTTCCACACACAACAATTTGTCAGTTTTATCTTAGGTTTCAAGCAAGGTGGCTTAATTATCATAGTATAGGAAGGGCATAATTCTAATATGATTTCACTCCAATAGGAAAAGCTATAAAACTTCCCGCCCAAGGTAAAGTGAATACTAAGAATAATGAAAGAGGTTCATACCGTTAACAACTCAGGGAGAGCCCCTTAAAGGCAATGGATCATTCAGAATTCTTGGCCTCGTTGGAGGACTGGCATAATGTATTATTCCTCAAACACCATAATTCTTCAGCTATGCAGATTTCTTGAACATGGCTTGTGAACTTAAGGGTGTAACATAAGAAACACTGAGCTCTTCTGCCCTACCTGGCCTTGCAAGGCGTACCAGAGAGATGTACACATCGTGGCAGTCTCGTTCCTGCGGGATGATGAGTTGTAACAGCTGGAAGTTCTTGCAGCGAATAAGCAGAGGGCATCCAGTAGCCGTTGTGGCCTGTTTTTCAATGGTGGAAATCTGACTGTGAAGAATCTGCAACCAAAAGTCATGTGGAGAAGCTAAGCCCTGATAACAGATAAGCGAGATAAGCACAACCCAGATCTCGGAAGGAACACGGACAAGAAACACTCCTCCATCCCTAGCTGGTTCAGCAGCTGTACTCAGATGACAGGAGCCAACGTTCGGGGAAAGAGACCATCACTCTGTCCTTTTATTTTTCATCACCAAGCCTGCTGGTATCCAGGCTAATTACATAGAGAGCACACAATGTTGTACAAAGTCCAGGTAAGGGAACATTTTGGTAGTCAAATGGTGAATGAACTTCATAGCTAAAATTAAATAAGGTCAGGAGAAGTTCACAAAATAAACCTCGCAAGCAACAAAAGTTAGAGATGGCTCCACTGGGAGGTGCCACCATGCTCCTTAATTCCACATGGGATGTTCGAGTTCAATAGCAGCGTGCGATTGCTGTTTTCTAAGCTGCTGGTAATCAGGCAGGCTGGAGAAGAGATTTATGTTAAAGAAAATCAGGCTGAAGTGCATATCCCTCGTCTCCGCTCAGTCAATGGGAGCATTTGTTATCTTCTGTTACTGTGGTTACGGTTGCCACACACGGTTACATTAGTTTCAGGTGCACAATATAGTGACTCATCAACTCCATACATTATGCTGAGTGTAGTCACCATCTGTCACCAGTCCTCTCCACCTAGTAATGCCTGCTACCTTCTGCTGAAATGTAACAATGTATACAGAATATAGAAAAGGGGAAAATCTACAATTCAGGGATTCTGGTTCTAGTCAGGGTGTCCCGGTTGGGTGGCTATGGAAAATAAGACGTAGCCAGTGGTCTCATTACTAAGTAGCAGAAATATCTGACAAAGGGACTCTTCCCTACCTTTTCTTTCCTTCGTTTGCAAATTATCAGAAAAGTGGAGACAACATAATAAAATAACTAAATGGTCGGCATTATTGGATCCTACAAATACAATGTATTGTAGATAAGGCACAACAAAGGGCTGTATCTGGCACTGATGTTCTCGAATCTCTACTTGACAGCTGTGACATGAAACACTCACATCTCTGGCTATTTCTGGGCCTGTCTCTGATGATGTTTAAATAATGAGTGTTTAAAATGAATAAGTAGATCAAGTGGGTTTGACTCTGCAAAAAAAGACAAAGCTGACCTTCCAAAAATAGTCATCTAAACACCCAAATACCGAAAGCCCACCCACAGGGACAAAACTCATTACTTAAAACAACAGAAAACACATAAAAAGGCCAAGAAGAAAGAATGCATACCCATGTTTCTTTTCTTGTGTCAGGTGCATTTTCCACAAATATGACATGAGTAGCCGTCAAATACAAAGTTCCCAGGGCTGCTTTTTTAGAAGATATTCGATCTACCAAGCGGACATTTTCGACCTAGAGAAATCAGTTTGACAGAGTTATCATAAAGCAAAAGATGATTTTAAAAAATAAATAGTAAGTAGGTAATTTAGATTTAATCCAAAATATATAAAATTTTGAGGGTTCTTCCAATAAAAAACCCAAACTCATCCTCTTAATTAGATCTCAGTATGTGATTCTGTAGATCAAAATACAAAAATTCACCAGTTACTTAAAATATAATTTTAAATGTACCACAAAAGTTTTATAGACCTATTCTTTAAGAATACCCTCTTTGTATTTTAAATAAGTCAGCATTTCCATATCACTATAACTATATAATTCTAATTTAAAGCAGGAAATGTATATATCAAAGTTCTGAGTTTTAACAATAACAATCTACAAATTATATCTATTAAAAGGACTATAATATATTTCTCTATGTATTTCTTGGTAGTAGAAACAGCCTCAAGACAGTTTGCTTCCACATAAACTAGCAGAAAATATAGGAGAGCAAAAAGTATCAGAGAAATTTCTATATGTTTACAAAGAAAACCTACCAAATTAAGATGCTCACATTCATTTATAATAAAAGCCCCCTAATAAGTAGAATTTTCACCAGTGACCTTGATTGGGATGGTTAAGAGAGATCTCTGGAAACAATTTTCATCAAGCATACATCTCTTATAAGCAGAGCAGTTTCAAGGATACGTGCATTGGGATCATTCCAATATAAAAAATAGTAGAAATTCTAAGACAATCTCTACAGGGCAAATGGAAACTGAGGGAACTATAACTCTAAGAAGGCAGGGCCATGACAACTACCAGATGAGCACTCCTCTAACAATGGCAGGCTTGGCATTGCTACTTATTACAGTAGAGGATCTACAGACAAACATTGGCTCAACCCCCACCCCTCATGTTAAGATGGCTACTTGCTTCCATGAGGAAGCTTCAGGGACTAGTGAATCACATTTGCTCCAATCTTCAGTCTAACATGGAAGCTGTGGCCGTGATGTATTCGGAAGGCACAGGGCTTCCCTCACCCACCCCCCACTCCCCCACCTCCACTCCAGGAAGACCTCAGGGAATAGCAGACCTAATGAGCACCCCTCAGGACACTAAGATCAAACAGCACTCAAGACACTCCATTGCCTCAATCTTCTCTGAGCCTTAGAACCAAAGCAGCCCTCAGAGAAGAGCACCGGAGGGTCCCATCCCACTTCTGCCCAATTTTCAGGGATCTGATGAAGTTTAAAAAAAAATTTGGTATTTAAAATATGTTTTTATTCATATGATTTAGCCTGAAGTGGTTGCGTAATTCCTGAGCCCCTGTGAATGTCTACGCAAAAGATGTTCATTTAACAGGAGGGTCTTAACCTACCAGCTCATAGTTTTAAAAAAGTATTTCTTTTGTTACGGATATGTTCCTTCCATATCATTATTCATCACTGCATCTCTTGTAAATGGTCTTCATGTCACTGATTTATTTTCCTACTAGGTGATCATCATTTCTTATGTGTTCACAAGAATTGTTTCTATCAGTAAGGAGAAGAGCTTACAGCTGAATTTTTATTTTTGTGTTTTATAACTTCCTCTTGACCAAACTCTTTTACTGCCTCTACTAAGTTTTTAAGTGAGGTGTCTTGGATGCTCTGAGAAGACAGGAGTATTTTCTATAATATTTTATTATATAATATTTAATATATATATTATATATAATATATATTATAATATATAATATTTTCTATATATAATATTTTCTATAATATTCTCTTTCTTCTTTTCCAGTATTCATATACCTTTTCCTTTCCTTGCTTACTGGCAGATTAAAGAGCAGCAGCAACAGCACTCATTCATGTTTTCATTTGTTTCTCTTTTTAATAACATATTTTTTGAGATATCCACCCCCTTAAAGTGTGCTACTCTGTGGTTTTTAGCATATTCATAGAATTGTGCTTACCATTCTCATGCATTCATCACCACGATCAATTCTGAAACATTTTGTTTGCCCCACAAAGAAACCTTGTACCCATTAGCATTCACTCTTCACTTCCCCAACCACCTCAGCACTAGGCAACCAGTGGATTTGCCTATTCTGGGCATTTCATATAAAGGGGCGCCTACAATATATTGTACTTTTTGACTGGTTTCCTTCACTCAGCTTATGCGTTCAACCCATGTTTCAATCCAAATTGATCCAATGTGTCAGTACTTCATTTCCTTGTATTGCCAAGTAATATCCCATTTTAATGATACAGATTTATCACATTTTATGTATCCATTTGTCAGTGGATGGACGTTCGTTCGGACTGTTTCTACTTTTTGGCTATTAGGAATAATGCTGCTATGAATGTTCTTGCACAAGTTGTTGTGAGGAAATTCATTTTCATTTCTCTCGGGTATGCACATATGTACACACACACACACACACACACACATCCAGGAATGGAAATGCTGTGTCATACACTAACTCTGTTTAACATTGTGAGGAACTTCAACATCATTTTCCAAAGTGGTTGTACCATTTTACAATCCTACTACCAATGTATGAAGTTCCAATTTTTCCACATCTTTTAAAGTTTATTTATTTTTTTTAAAGATTTTATTTATTAATTTAAGAGAGAAAGAGAATATGAGAGAGAGAGAACATGAGAGGAGAGAGGTCAGCAAGAGAAGCAGACTCCCCACTGAGCAGGGAGCTCAATGTGGAACTCAATCCCAGGATTCCAGGATCACAACCCGAAGGCAGTATCCCAACCAACTGAGCCACCCAGGCGCCCATCCACATCTTTTACAACACTTTTTATAATCTCTCTTTCTGATTACAGCCATCCTAGTAGGTGTAAGAGAGTATCTCACTGTAATTTTGATTTGCATTTCCCCAATGATTAATGATGTTGAGCATCTTTTCATGTGTACTTCTATTTTTAATGGGAACACTCTAATATTTCACCATTGAGTTTGATGTTGATACTTTTTGTAATCACATTGTCGAAGTGACCTATTCTTCATTCACTAAGAATTTTGATTTTTAGAAATGAAGAATGAACACTGTGCTTTTTAAAATATGTATTTGGATGATTATTTGCTTTTTACTTTAGTCCTGTATTACAATAGCAATAGAGTTCTTAATCTTTAAACAAGTCTTGAATTCTCACGATTGGTGTTTTAATATTTCTTATATTTTATCTGTTATAACTGTTCTATTTTCTGTTTTGTTTTTGCATCTATGCTTTTAAAAGAGACTGACATGTACCAGCCTGTTTGTTCTACTTTTATCAGCTAATTCATCATGATTATGATGACATTAATTAATCAGGAAGATTTCATCATACACATAATTTTTGAAAGAAATATAGGTACTTCTTAATATAGAATTAATTCTTTAATAATTCTTTCCATTTCTGATGTAGTTATATATCTACTCAATGTTAGCATTTTTTAAAAGATTTTATTTTTTTAAGTGATCTTTACACTCAACATGGGCTTGAACTCACAACTCCAAATTCAAGAGTCACATGCTTCATGGACTGAGCCAGCCAGTTTCCCTTCAATATTATCATTTTTTTACTAAATCTCGTTTTGACGTGTATTTTCTTTACAAATTATCTTCTAATGGATGGTTTTCAAATTCTTAGACACTTTTAATTCTTATCTGTGGATGACTCCCTCCCTCTTTATTCTTTCTCTCATTCCCAAACTGTGAATTACATTTTTACTTTCTTGTGATTAAATAGGCACAGGGTTTTCTTCAAAGGAACAAGTCCTGGATCTACAGATTTAGATTTTTTTTTTCTCTTTTCTAATTGTTTAATTTCTGCTCCTTTGTTAGTAATATTTCAGCTTTCCTTGATATGTTTTTGTTTTTTTCTTTGTTCATTTCTGAACTCTCAGGTTTGAGTCAGTCCACTCATTGTCATTCCTTTTGTTTAATAACAAGTCTTAAAGTCCAATCATTTTCCTCCAAGTATATCTTTGGCTGCACCTTATTAGTTATATTTGCAGTATTCTTGCTCCTCTTGCTTTCTAGAAAAATCTATAATTGCATTTTTTAGTGCTTCTTTGACCCAGGAGTATTTAAGAATATTTTTCAATTCCCACATGATCAGATCA
Source organism: Mellivora capensis (assembly GCA_004024625.1). Lineage (NCBI taxonomy): Eukaryota > Metazoa > Chordata > Mammalia > Carnivora > Mustelidae > Mellivora > Mellivora capensis. The sequence goes on along the minus strand of PISX010010438.1, from coordinate 52,400 downwards.
TTTTATTTAAACTTTTGTCATTAAATGTTCTATTCTGAACTAACACAAAAAAGGTCTTATGGAAGAGAGTTGTGAAAGAAAAAAAGCGAGGGGATGTATTATTTTTGGAACATTTCTATGGGAAAATACTTATTTGCATGCTAAGATATAACTACTTAAATTACGTGGAGGTTCAGGGGTGGTACAGGTGTTAGCGGTATCTAAAAATGGACTAAATGATTTTCCCGGCCCTTAGGACTAAAGAGACAAAACTTTATTGGGATAATCAGATTGAACAAAAGGTAATATTTTGAGGCAAAAAAAAAAAAATTAGTATGGCTTATTCTCTCCATAGAAGTGGAGGAAAACTATACCACTCAGATTATTTTTAGAAAGCCTCAGTGAAACAGAACGAGGTTTGCAGATGGTGGTAGATTAGAATACTTAATGAGATTTTTTTCCATGTCTTTTTGTTAACTTTGGCTGCTGTTGCAGGAAAATTACATTTCAAAATTTGGCAATAGTTCTTATAGGTCCCATTGCTGTTAAAAGTAATTTTGAAATGGAGAAAAAAAAATAAATTAAAAAAAAACCACAAAAAACAAGGGAAACAGAAGAGCATAATTTCCCAGTGATCTGTAATGACAACTTAAATGAGTAATAAAAATTAAAATTTAGTTGTCTGAGAATTCTGTAGTGATAGGGAGCACTGCTCAGGGGCCACCACATGGTTCCCACTAAGATAGCCAGAACATTCGTGACTAGGACTCTAGAATCAGTCAACTGTACATAAAATGAAACAAATCTCAAGAGTTTGGGCACCATCTTGACGACCCACTGGTTCAATAGCTCTGCCTCATTGTTCCACTAACTTAATTCTATCTTATTTAGACATATAGTTAAGCTATATGGTAATAAAGCCTAATTCAAGCATGGAGAGACAGGACTCAGGAACCTACCAGCTTCTCTAGACAATGTTATTATGATTTACTTGTGCGTTCCCAGGAACACCATGCTTAAGACACACTAGGTATTTGCGAATAGCAGTTCATTTATGCAAAACATTTTACAGCATATCACTAATTCTTGGTTGTGTCTTTTTCACATTCTGACATTTCTGAAAATGGAATTTGTCTTACAGTTAATGCGTAAGAAGCTGTTATGTCATGTAACTGGCAGTTCTTCTGTCTTTCTCTGCAAGATATAAGATCTTGGAGCATCTCACCATCATTGATGTCCTAGATTTGGTGAAATGCAGTTAAATTTGTAGTCAGTGGCACATAAGTTATATCTGAAACCATAAGATCCAAAGAGGTTAGTTACCCAGGGAGAACATGTAAAGTGAGAAGAGAAGAAATCTGAGGAAATCTGACCTTTAAAGATCTGACGAAGAGGAATCAGAAAAAGAGGATTCAGAAAAGCAAACTCGAGGGACGCCTGGGTGGCTCAGTTGGTTGGACGACTGCCTTTGGCTCAGGTCATGATCCCGGAGCCCCGGGATCAAGTCCCGCATCAGGCTCCCAGCTCCACGGGGAGTCTGCTTCTCCCTCTGACCTTCTCCTTGCTCATGCTCTCTCACTGCCTCTCTCTCAAATAAATAAATAAAATCTTTAAAAAAAAAAAAAGAAAAGAAAAGCAAACTCGAAAGGAATCTAGCTGGAGAAGAGAAGTCGGGGGAGTGTGCTGTCAAGGAACCATGTGCAGAGGGAGTGGTTAAGAGAATGGGAGGGTCCATTCCCAACACTGCTGAGAGATCACATAAAGCAATAACTGTAAACTGTGCCCACTGGATTTAGTGACACAGAAGATGCTGGTGACCTTAGTAGGTGCGGTCCTGGAGCCCAGGGATCAGGACCCTGAACACAGTAGGAGGAGGCATGAGCTCCACAGAAGTTAAGAAAGAAGAGACTCTTCTCTTTGTAGAAGTTATGGGTGGAACTGGGCAGAAGCCAGAGTGGGAGAGCCTGACCACTGAAACTCCATCCTGGAGCAGCGGAAGACCAAAGAATAAGAGGAGCCTTCCAGAAGCAACTGGCATGTCAAGACATATTAAAGAAAGAATCCTATTATGCTGCCAACAAGGGGGCATCTGGAGCTATGATACTCACAGAAAATATAACTCCAGTTAGGAGGAACTCATGAGAAATATATTTTAAAGGATCAGAAAAAGGAGATGAGGTTTGCTGGGCAAGGATTTATTTCTCCTGCTAATACCAAAGTCTTCCCCAATCGTATAAATCTTTTCCCCCTGGCCTTAAAAACTGGTCTTCTTTTTTTTTTAAACATGTTCTTATTTACATAATGTTTAAAGTTTCAGAAATGTAGAAGGAAAGAAAGAAAATTACTCCTAGTTCCATGATCCAAACATAAGGTCTTTTAATTTTTTAGTATATTTTAGATAAGATTTATATTTAACCATTATTTGATTAGGTAGTAAAGTGTCAGAAGAAATAATTCCAAGGGTGGGCAGGAAAAGTCTTTTGCTTTACTGAGCCTTGCCTTTGCCCCCAATTTTTAGGACAGTTGCTGTACACCATGATGTCCTGATGGGTTGAATGAAGACAGTGTAGCTAGGTAAGGGGTACTTTTTACTTCTCCACAGCTGGGTCATGGAATACAGACACATGAGTGGACAGTGAGACAATCTCTGACCTGACTACCTCAGTGGGAGCAAAAGATTATGCCAGAGAGGATTGTGGAAATCCAAACTTCCATGGGAATTGGCAGGAATTCCAGGGAGAGTTTTGGATTTCCAAAGGGAAAAGAAAGGGAGTGTTCAAAATAGCCCTCCCGATAGTTCATGGATCAGGCCAATCTCAGCTGTCATTTGGTTTATGTCAAAATTACCAAAATAATAATAATAAAAACAATAACAAATATTTTTAGAGTACTTACTCTATGCCATGAACTGTGTTGTCACTTTGCATTAGTGACCCCAGTTAATCTCCACGATAACCCCATGAGTTAGGTCTTTACATAATCCCCAGTTCCCAGTTACTGGGGACCAGTTTCCCCAGCCCACTCAGGCAGTGTGCAGCAAGGCTCAGCCTGGAGCTATGGTCTGCCTAACTCAGAGCCCAAGTTCACCATGCACTGAGGCTATGGGCACCGCTGAGTCCCTCTGAAGTCATTTTAGTCCTGTTCTTCAAAATCAATACATGCAGGATAATTGATAAACAATTATCTTAACCAGTTTTACACATGAAAGTTAGTATTTGAAAATTGAATGCTTTCAGACAAAATTATACTATAAAACCATGTTCACAAACCACTAACAGCATATTCTTTGAGACTGACCCAAAGACAGAAAGCTTGAGTGTGGAACACAAGAGCCCAAACACTGGTAGGAGGAGACGTTCAGGGTTCTCAGAACTAACAATAGAGAGACCACCAAATATCCAGTTCCATTTGACAAAATGCCTATGCAGAGCACCGTGTTAGGTCCAAAGAAGAACAAAAGGGTGAATAAGAGTGAACTTTGTCTAGCTCAAGAATCTTACAGACTCAATGAGTCTGTGCCCCAGTTTAAGGGCCTTTTCATTCCCATCCCTGATCTACTGGCTTTAGATTGAGGTGCAAAAAAGGTTTCATCCGCTTTTCTAGGCCAAGGCTGAAAAGCTTCAGTGAAAACCCTGGGTTCTGCCATGTCACTGCCAGGTCTGAAACAGGACACCCAGCTACAGAACACAAGCCCTGCTCCGTCCTTCCCTCGCCTCCTGGGAATCAGGGGGACCTTGGAAATCAATGAGACACAGAGCCTCTCTTCAGCACCTCTCCATCACAGCACCTTCTAATTTCAGTCTTAATAGAATATGAACTTTGCTTGACCTTCTACCCCTATTCTAGGTCAAATATGGGATTGTGGAACATTCTGGATTCCAGAATCACACCAGACTCTTTACAAAGGTAAAGCTGCTAGGCAGAATAGCAGTCCACAGTGCGGGGTAGGATCACCTTCTACTGAAAAAGAAGAAAGGCAAACATCACTGGCTACCAGCTTTGCTTGGACCAAAGACCAAGCCCTCAATACCATATAAATGAGGCTGAAGGTCACTGCCAATCATCTGGGGGAAGGGATCCAGAGGTTGCTGAACAGGGAGAAATCAAAATGCCTGCAGTGGCCAAAACCTAGGACAAGTTTATGTTCTAATCTAAGAAAAGCAGCTAGATAAATAGTTTGTCATGCTAAATTTGGTATCATGACATTTTCTAGTTCTACCAACATGAAAAGTAAAGTATTTTCGAGTCAGGAGGCCCGGGCTCTGGTGCCGGTTCTGGTCTTGGAACTGAACTGTGGGGCCCTGAGCAGTTTACTTACCATCTCTGGGTTCCCACTTCTGTAAAGGACCCAAAGGATATTTAGTGTCTTTCTCCATGCTACCAGGTTGTGGTTAGAACTTACTGGTCCTTTACAGAGAGGCCAGAAAGCACACGCAACAGTAACTGTGAAAGCATAAACCATAATGACTCCATATTCAGTTCTCCAGAAATTCAGCCACTCGGTAACATGGTTGGCCAACAGAACTCTTGCGGTCTCCTAAGGAAAGGAAGCACCAGAGTCTGCACCAGCATCCAGCACTCAGGGGCCCAAAGGAGAGAGAGGAACAGGACAAGCCCGAGCACCCTGCCCACTAGCCGGGAGAGAAGCCGCCTGAGCCAAGACTGGCTCTTTCCCAGTCTCCAGGCTCCCTTGCCCTTTCCCCTTTCTGGAGTCTGAAACCTGGCTTCCTGTGAATCCTGGACGACTCGGTAAGACTTCCTGGGTTATTTCTACCTCTGATAATTAAGTATCATTTGGTTTTCAGTCTGAATTTATAAAGTATCTTGCTGTAGTGTCTTAAAGAAAGAACTCTGGTTGCCTTTCTTTAACAGATGATACCAGATTGCATCTTGGTTCAAGTATTATATTTGATCTAAGTGCTCATAAGATTCTTTAAGATAAAATGAAAGAAAACATCCTATACAACATATCTGTATGTCATTTCTGAAAACATAATATTTTAAAATCTATCGATGTAGCCATCCACTTTTCCACAGTCTTTGATGGTAACATTCAGGCCACACAGCATACTGACCAATCCGGCTTCTAATCGCCCACCCATCACATTCCCGCATCCCTGGTCAGAAAGTGGCTAGGTGACAAGGGGGGACTTGAGCAGACATGAACTTGAGACTATTACAATAATGAAAAGCCAAAAGTCAAGGCAGACTTCATTTTTCCCAAAGGGTTCTTCCGTTATAAGCAGAACAGGTCCTATGAGCTATGTAATGTGAGAATGGACGATACAAAAATGTGCACTATTAACTCAGTTTGAAATACACGATAGTTAATATAGGTCCATTACCTTGTATGGTAATTAGCACAATGATTAGGAGAGGTGGGACATGGAAGCTCCCGGGCTGGGGAGCCCTCCCTGGGCATTCACGGCAGTGCCTACTCCTTGACATCCCCACGAGCTGACTGCTGAGAATCACAAACAGGCCAATCCAGGACTACTTTTCCAGAAAAGCCAATAGTAAAGAAGGAAGCACAATTATGGCAGATTCCTTTCCACTTCCCCTTTGAGTAGAGGGAGAAAGAAGGAAGGGTAATAAGAACAGCAATTTTATGATTTACTGAGCAACTAGCAAGTGCCAGGTATTGTACTAAGTGTAGTCCATAAGCTATTTCTAACTCAGCTGAAAGGTAGACGTGATTATCCTATTTCACGGATGATAAAGTATAAGTGCATGCAGAGTAAACCAATCGCCCATGGAGTCACAGCTAGAGAGTAGCAGACTCAGATTTTAAATCGAAATATCTGATGCCCACATCCATTTCCCCAAGCCCCTCCTGCACTCCGCCTCTGCAGTCCAGAACTAATAATGCAAATAAAGAAAGGCATCATGGCTGAAAGCCCATCCTCTATTTCCCCTAAAATTTCAATTAGAGAGTTAAATAGTTAACAAGTAAAAAGCTGTGGCTAACGCTGAGGCATTGATAATCTAGCAGAGCGCAGCTCAGTTGGCCAGTAAGCCCTACTCACTCCGTCTTGTCTGGAAGAGCCAACCCCATGGTACTGTGGTCATTACAGCCTGGAGAGGCTGGCTCCCCAGATGGTCCCAGGACTAGCTGGACAGTCGTGAATGAGCACAAGCATGCTTCACATCCTACGGTATAATGTCATCCTGCAGCAGCAGGAGAACCATCCAAGAAATTAAGTTCCACTTCTTCTAGCCAGCCATGCATGCATTATAGAAACATCTACCCTATTAGAAATTCTGAATGGTTCTCTTTATGGTAAGTATCCCTATGTTGCTAAGCAAGATGTTTTCAGTTTGAAGCCAGAGCTCCAGAATAATGAATGAGTAAGTGCGTGAGTGAGAGAAAAAAAAAGAGAGGAAAAAAAAAAGCACGTACCTCGGTGGATATTAATAATAAACAATAATGGATAAACAGATCCATAAGAAAGACTTCAGAGATTTAATTCTTGCTCCACTGAATGCTCACTTCATGTCTGTGACTCCATTTTCCCCGTTAAAGTAGTGGGAGCAACAAAACATACAAGGAAGGCGGACTACGTGATTACGGTTGCAAAGTTACCTTGATGAAGAAGAACAAGACCATTTCAAATCTCTTAAGATAGAAGAAAAGTCATTTGATTTGTCCAACTTAAAAAGAAGCACTTCTAATACCGTACTGTATATTTGAATGTTGCTAAGAGAATAGATCTATAAAGTTCTCCTCACAAGAAAAAAAATTTGCAACGTTATGAGGGGATGGATGTTAACTAGACCTGTTGTGATGATCATTTTACAATATGAACATACATCAAGTTGTTATGCTGTAGATCTTAAACGAACACAATGTTACATGTCAATTACATCTCAATAAAACTGGAAAAATAAAATCATACTGTAAAATATTACATAATAAACTTGTCTTTAAAAAAAAACTAAAAATAGGGCACCTGGGTGGCTCAGCAGGTTAAGCCTCTGCTTTCAGCTCAGGTCATGATCTCAGGGTCCTGTGATCAAGCCCCACATCGGGCTCTCTGCTCAGCGGGGAGCTTGCTTCCCCCTCTCTCTCTGCCTGCCTCTCTGCCTACTTGTGATCTCTCTCTGTCAAATAAATAAATAAAAATCTTTTTTTAAAAAACCCTAAAAATAAAAAGCACTTTTTTGGGGAATCTTCCTACACTGTTGGTGGGAATGCAAGCTGGTGCAGCCACTATGGAAAACAGTATGGAGGTTCCTCAAAAAGTTGAAAATAGAGCTACCCTATGACCCAGCAATCGCACTACTGGGTATTGATCCTAAAGATACAAATGTAGTGATCCAAAGGGGCACATGCACCCGAATGTTTATAGCAGCAATGTCCACAATAGCCAAACTATGGAAAGAACCTAGATGTCCATCAACAGATGAATGGATAAAGATGTGGTATATATATACAATGGAATACTATGCAGCCATCAAAAGAAATGAAATCTTGCCGTTTGCAATGACGTGGATGGAACTAGAGGGTATGATGCTAAGTGAAATAAGTCAATCAGAAAAAGTCAATTATCATATGATCTCTCTGATATGAGGAATTTGAGAGGCAGGGCAGGGGGTTGTGGGGGTTAGAGAAGGAAAAAATGAAACAAGATGGTATCGGAAGAGAGACAAACCATACGAGACTCTTAATCTCACAAAACAAACTGAGGGTTGCTGGGGGGTGGGAGGGTAGGGATAGGGTAGTTTGGTTATGGACATTGGGGAGGGTATGTGCTATGGTGAGTGCTGTGAAATGTGTAAGCCCGAGGATTCACAGACCAGTACCCCTGGGGCAAATAATACATTATATGCTAATAAAAATATTTTTTTTAAAAAAGCACTTTTTTTTCCTACTGACATAAAGTTGTTTAAATAAATAATAAGGGGTAGTCATAAGGCTTCAGGAGTTTTCTAATCTAGCCATTTGATAGAATAATCAGGAACACTAATCCTTCTCCCAAAAGGCAGATTTAATCTGTTTAAAACTATAAAACCAATGAAAGTCTTTTCCCAGGACCATTTTATTCAGAGGTCAGATATTGGAGAAGAACTAAGGATAAAAATCACAAAGCACAGTCCAAGAAAATATATGACATGTAACCAGAAGAAATACTTGGACATTCTGTCCTTCATAAAACCCCTATCTTTGATAGAACAGAAACAAATGCTAGTGGGATACACACATTGAGACTACATAAAAATAATCCTATTTCCAAGCTGCCTCAAAATATATCCTTCTGTGAAACTAAATTATTTTTTAAAATGGAGTTTATATAATCAGATGTAATACAAAGCAAGCTACCTATGAAAGAACCCCACGAAAATTAGGTAGCTGCCATCTATCAGCACTTAATTTAATTAAGCCCTTTCAATTTATTAATGTTATTAATTTGTTGAGTGACTACTCTGTACCAAGCACCCAGACTTTTTATCAAAAGGCTAACTAGTAACAGTGCCTATAGATTATCTGGAGCAAGAGGGAAAAATCTCAACGTCATGTTGCTTAAGCCAAAAAGGATCTTACTGAAGTATGCATCCATAAACACCTGTGGTGGGGCTGGCTTCAGAATGGCCAGGGGTTCAAAACAACCAGCTGCTCACCCTCATCCCTCAGGGGCCCCCCTCTTCTGGCTTTTGGCTCTCTGCTCATGGCGGCTCCAGCAACCCAGCCTCACTGCCCACCATACCCATTGCCAGTGAAGAAAAGCACAAAGGCCCAAGCAAACACTCAGTGCCTTTCACTGGGTCACACGCTTATTCTGAAACCAGCAATGACATGATGGTGGCTGGATGTGAGGTACAAGACACACCACAGACACAGGGACTGAGAACAGAGCGGGCATGCCCCTGAGAGGAAGTGGTGAGAACGGATGGTGACCAGCCCAGGCCAGCACACGCCCACCACACGAAGTATTCCCAGGGCTGTCACCCAAGCAGTCATCCCACCACACACTCCTTTCATGTCACTCCATTCTCAAAACCCTAGGGGCTCCCCGTTGCTGCTGGGTTTTCCACAACCTAGTCCCCCCTTTTGCCTTTTCAGCAGGTTCCATTTTTCATACCCCAAACCACTGCCAGTATCCTATGCCAGATGTCACTGATTATTCTCTGAAGATACATTGATCTACCAGAGTCTATTCATGTGATCATATTCCTTCATTCCATTTCTTCCTCCCCCACCTAGCCGGTGGAGCTCTCATCTTCAACCTTACCTCCCAATGCACCAACTTCTCGCTGCACAGAACCAGTTTCAACCAGCTTTACTGAAGTCAGAGGGTTCAAATTTGGAAAGACAAAAACCCAGTTTGAAAGACTCAGAATCCAAGGGGTTTAGACAGACCCATGGGTAGATATGATAGAAAAGTTCATTCTAGTCATCTTGATCTAACTTTCAAAAGTAAGGGGGAAAAGGACAGATGAATCTACCCAGACTATTTTGTTACAGTAGTTGTGCAAAAGGACACTGAAAAACAATAAAGATTCTGGAATTATATACACATTAGAAGGATATTTACTTAGTGTGTCAGCTTCCAAAGTGAAGTATCTACATACTTCCCCAATTTGCTGGAAAATTTAAGTCCTTTTTCCACATAGGAAATGGGGTACTTGATAGATAGACATAGTTCTTCAGATTTTTAAGCCACCTATAAATCTCCAAATAATTTCAACAAATAATGTTATACTCTGGGGAAACAAAAACTTTGCAAAATTTGCTTTTAAAAGATAAAAAAAAAAATCAGTCAAGTTTCCTATATAGATAAGGATATTTTTACCCAGCTTAGGTCAAGGTGAAGGAAACATCTTGTTGATTTCAGATAGCCTTGAACGCCTACAAATGGGCAGGTTGTTGAGTTCCATCTACGTATACAGTTGTTAAAACAGTAGATCTGGCTGAAATTTAACTAAGTTTTTAAAAAATTCCCCAAGAGGGATAATAAAGCTAAAATAGAGACACAGAGCCATGGCCACTTAGCTGCTAGGAATTCTTGGAAAAAAGCAGAGACAAGAAAAGGGCAGACCATTTTTGCTCAGAGGAAACTACAAACGTTATGCCAGCAGCCAACTCTCATAAATAAAAAGTCAGGCACTTGAGAGTTTTGTACAGGGTCCATATAATTTATTTTGGTAGGATGACCCTGGATGTGTAGGCTTAAAAGAACATGTGCTGTTAAATAAGAGGACAGTCCCAGGATTTATTTCAACACCACCTTAAAATAACCTCTACCAAAAATACCATTTTCAACAAACTCAAATAAGAGAAAGCAAATGGAGAACAGATGCGAGGCCCATTGTAACTCAAAGAATAAATGTATGGAGTAATCTATTAAAGATCATTGGTTTAAAAACCATAATCAGGGACACCTGGGTGGCTCAGTTGGTTGGACGACTGCCTTCGGCTCAGGTCATGATCCCAGAGACCCGGGATCGAGTCCCGCATCAGGCTCCCAGCTCCACGGGGAGTCTGCTTCTCCCTCTGACCTTCTCCTCGCTCATGTTCTCTCACTGCCTCTCTCTCAAATAAAATCTTTAAAAAATAAAAAAATAAAAATTAAAAAATTAAAAAAAATAAAAACCATAATCATTTTTTAAAAATAAAAGTCTCAGGAGACTGAGACCTTGCCATGAAGCACTACAGAAAGTCAAAGGCTTATTTTAATGATGATTTTCCTCCAGAAGTACTTCCAAAATTCTAAAATGCTTCTGAAGTCAACATATTTCTGACAATGGCACTATTAGCAAAGCATAGAGCATCTACTTATATAGCTCTATGGGAAAACATTTTTCCAAAAGCAAGTTGTGCCAGTTGGAACTTAATGCTGATCCAAAGAGAGGAGACAGCCGGTCATGGAGAGAACCAAGTCGTATACACCCCTCCCACCATCTTCTGGCAAGTATCAGTGCCAGAGGACAGAGGGGTACAGCCTTTCCAGCTCATTTACACATTCCCATGCCTCACAAAGGGCTCCCTGCCCCTGAGGACAGATCCATAATCCACACCACATTCTTTTGTTTCTCTTCCTACAGCACAGCCCTCTGGAGGCCATCATTGCCATTCTGGGAAATAAAGATAAAGCAGAATGCCTTGCAGACACAAAGATGTGGTGGCTGCTTCTGGACCCGGGAAGAAAGGGGCACTGTGGTCCTATCACAATGAGCTGAGGCTACCAAGGACAGTGAGGACCCACTCACCCAGCACAGCATGGCCCCTCCAGCTGAACACTCAAGACCTGCCTCGGTAACCCCACCTTTCCTTGACCACCCCACTGCACACCATTCTCTACACTGTGGATTGCTGGGACCCCTCTGGTCATTGCTATTTGCTTCACGTTTACCCCGAGCTGCCTGCTATTTTCACTAGACAACTTGCACTGTTTCTAAGAATAGACACCCTCAAGGAAGGCATGGATTCTTTTATTCCCACTATCCTCTGCAGCACCATGAACAACGCTAGGTCCACACTTACATCAGAAGTGTGGGAAGAAAGAAGGGGGGCACAGTCTGTGGCTTATTGGCTTCCTGAACTGAGAGACCACAGAAGTGATCTCAGAGCAATGTCCCAACCTGCGATTGTAGGACCTCAAGGGCAGGCACTATGCCCTTTCCACCTTGCTGTGTCCTGATTCCCAGCACAGGTATGTGCTAACGTATTTTCCGGTGATCAAAATTAACAACATTATCATAAAAACAAGTATGTGAGGGCTTGTAGGTAGAATCCGGTATGATTAACTAGGAATGCCTCATACTAAATTTGAATGTTCGGACAAGAAGATAAGAAAGGTTCAAGCGTGGATGATGTTGCAAGTGCAAAACAAGAAACAGAAATGGGGAGGAAAAAAAAACAAAACACCCTTCATTTGTGAAAGTAAGAACTAAGTGCCACGTAACCAACTTAGAACTAAAACTTGTGACTTTCTTCTACAGCTGGGATATGCAGCTGCCGTTGAGAAATCAGCCTTTAAAAAGCTGCTGTGATCACAAGCCCACAGGTAAAATAAAAGCTACACCGTTAAACTAGATTTGAGATTTTTTTTTTTTAAGTCCACTAGTCTTCACACAGGGTGAAGGTTACCCCGTGGATGTAGAATCTGAGACGTTTCAAGGAAGTTCGTTTACCTCTGCTTGAGGTCCTAAGTTCCTTATGGGACTGCTATATGTGAATACATCGCTCTTCGTAACATCCTTTCCTGTCGAGTTGAGATTCCTCAAGACACCAGTGTCATGGGCATTTGGGTGGCTCAGTCATTGGGCCTCTGCCTTCAGCTCAGGTCATGATCCCAGGGACCTGGGATCGAGTCCCGCACTGGACTCCCTGTTCAGCGGGGAGCCTGCTTCTCCCTCTCCCTCTGTGGCTCCCCCCGCTTGTTCTCTCTCTCTCTCTCTCTGTCAAATAAATAAATAAAATCTTAAAAAAAAAAAAGACCCCAGTGTCCTGCCAGTTTGCCGATACTCTGCAGAGCTGATTCCAGCTACTCTGCAAGACTTTTTTTTTTCATACTGTCTGTAACATGCTTTGTGAAAATCCTTGGGATTACAGTTTTGCTTACAATGTCAACTTTAAAGCCTGATTTTCCTCCCCAAACTGAAATCTGTGAGGTTGGTACGTCTGGGTACAACATTTTTACTGGAAGCCATTCTTCGATTTTCTTGTAAAGTACTTTTGAATTAATGAAATATTAGCATAATTTTGTAAACAAATAAGAATAAAAATGGTAAGGAACAAGGCTGTTGAAAGGCAGTGAAGCTTGGATACGAGATCCCATTAAGCCATTCCCTTCCTTCGTTCCTTCAGTGACCATTCACTGTGCATCTCTACTCTCCACCAGGCGCAGAGGGCTCTGGGCTCTGGGGATGCAGCAGTAACAAGACAAAGGCGCTGTGCACATGCAGCTTGCGTTCAGCTCGGGAATGGGTGGGCAGGAAACAGTCAATAAGTAAAATAAATACACATATGCATGCCAGAGGATGCTAGGGAGGAGAGGCAAACAGGGTAAGCAGGTGGGTATAGAGAGACATCAGCAAGTCCAAGGAAGCCCCCTCGAACCAAATGATCGGATATTTCAGTCGAAAACCAAAGTAAGAGAGTTGCCTGTAAGGAAAACTGGAGAAAGAGCATTCCAGGCAAAAGGAACCACAAGTGAACCCCTGAGCTGGAACACTTCGGACATGCTCAAGGGTCGAGAAGGAGTTGATGTCTGACCAGTGTCTGTGAGGGGCAGGGGGACAGGCTGCTCTGTGGCACCTTCCAGGACAATGTGGGGACTCTGGCTTTCACTCTGAGTGGGGTGGGAAACAACCAGGGGGTTTCCAGGGGAAGGTTAACAGGATCTGGCAAACCTAAAAAATGAAAGATTTTCTAAAGTCTTGGCTTACAGTGATTACATGATTATACACGTGTTCAGAGAATATAGCAATATTTTTCTATTTAATTCTTTCCTACAACATAAGTTCCCTGAATCTAGGGACTCTGTCTAGTTCACCACTGGATCTCCAGAGCCTAAACAGTACTTGGCATGCAGGAAGCACTCAAGAAATATTTGATGAAGGTACACGTGAACGATTAAATGTATGAATAGGGTCTCTGAATCCATTCACTTAGTTCAGAGAGGCAGAATCCCTTTCTCCCACCTCCACCCACCCCCAACAGGCTGAACAGTTCACTTCAATGTGTAAGTCTACTGTGTAAGTGCACCTGGAACGTTCTAAACAAATTATACATTGCTACATGCCCTAGGGGATGACATTTTCTTTCATAGCTTGGCAATAAATTTATTTCTCCGGGAATCTGTGATAAGCAGTGTTTTAACAAATGAGAAAGAGGAGAAAAGTAAACATACAATTTTTATAAAGTTGTCATAGTCTGCCACAAAATTTTAAGTGGGGGTTATTTTTAAACTATTTTAAATGCTTGTGGGAGGAAGGGTTGGGTTTGTGTCCTGGGAAGTACTTTTACTCCCAAAGGCTTCAACTTAGCTGTCCACCAGGGGAAAGGGCACTTAAAAAAAAAAAAAAAAGAAAGTTTCGACTGTTCCTGGCCTAAGAAATATGGTACAAAATGAGCTGCTTGGACTCTCTCTGAGTGCAACATAAGAATACAAAAACTGAACCATCACACGGGACAAAGTCATGGAATCCTGAGTGCTTGGTCAAATGGTTTAATTTCATGCATACTTCACAGCTTGTCCTATTCAGAATAGAAAAGCCAATAAAAATAAGCTTTAAATAAGGATGAGAAAACATATGTACATCTGTTCTGTGAAAACAAACATTCCAGACACTGTTTTTCTGGTGGGGATAGGACAGAAGTGATAACCAAACAAAATCAGTTAATGATTAAAGTTCAAGGACAAATACTGAAATTTACTAATAACTAATTAAAGCAAACACATATACAACGTTACGGTTTCATGTCTGTCATTCCTCACAAGATTTCCAAAGTTTTAAGGTATATAATGCCTCCATTTATATCCCTCTGGAAAATTTTAATGTCACCATGTTACTTTCATCCATGAAAAAAAATCAAAGCGTGTCTCTCTGCAGGCCGGCACTCCAAAACATCTCCCTCAGCAATCCAGGGTAACATCACTGAGGCCTTTTTCCAGGGAACACCGGCTAGTGCAAAGTCTTCCCGAACAAAACTCAACACTTTCCTAAAATCCATGCTGATCCACATTCATCCATGTTTGATAAATTAATGTTTTTATAAAAGAAAAAAAAATGCTCTCAAGTATGGGTGTGAGATAGAGTAGGGTTAGAGGAAGGCAGTCTTTGTAGAGTGCCTTCAGGGGAAACAATGTCACCCTTGTATAGCAGGGAAGTGGATGAGTAAGTCCAATGAAATGTTTGGATTAAGAAAACATTTTCTGTTATCAAATTTCATATCAGTTCTTTCAGCATACAAACCTGTGGCCACCTCTTTGGGCAATAAAGATGATAGTAGAAATAACAAAAGCAGCTGTAATGTGCTGAATGCCAAGTTATTATGTGCTTTAAATATATTCTCTGGCTGGGTCTCATAACTAGTTAAGAATGAGGACATCAAGGCTTTAGGAGACCTCAGATGACTCATTTAAGATCATGTATCTACTACAATAATCAAAACTGTGTGGTACAAGTTAAGGGTGGACATGAAGATCAGAGGACTACAGCTGGGATTCCAGTAAGAAACCCATGCACCTATGGTCTATGCAAAATCAGTTCACTGGTGAACAGATATTCCACAAGGGTGCCAAGACAATTAAGAAAAGACTTTTTGATAAATGGTGCTGGGACCACTGGAATTCCATAAGAAAACAAATAATTTAGACCTCAAATTCATATCAAATATAAAAATTAATTCAAAATGGATCAAAGACGTCTAAACAGTGTTAATCTTTCTAACCATGGATTTGGCAATGGTTTCTTAGATAAGGCACCTAAAGTACAAACAACCAAAGAAAAATAGACAAACTTCTATTCATCGAAATTAGAAATGTTTGCACTTCAAAGAAAAAGTGAGAAAAACAACCCATGGAACAGAAGCAAACATTCGCAACTCATATATCTAATAAGAATCTGGTATCTAGAATGTATAAAGTCTAGTATCCAGAATATATAGAGACTTACAACAGTAAAAAGCTAATCAATTTAAAATGAACAAAAGACTTAGAACATAATCTATGACCTATTAAACACAATCATAACATGATCTATTAAAAAAAGAACTGATAAGCTAGACTGAATTAAAATTTAAAACTTCTCTGTGAAAGACACTGCCAAGAAAATGCAAAGCAAAGCCACAGATTGGGAGAAAATATTTGCAAAAGACATTTCTGATAAAAACAACAACAACAACAACAAAAAACCACACCAAAAAACCCCTGGTTTTAAAATTAAAAATGGGCCAAAGACTTTAACAGACACCTCACCAAGGTACACTGATGGCAAATAAGCTCATGGAAACATGCTCCTGATCACAGAACATCAGAGAATTACAAATTAAAACAGCAATGAGATACTACTACACACCTATCAGAATGAACAAAATCCAAAACTCCGACAACACCAAGTGCTGGTGAGCAGGTGGAGCTACAGGAACTCTCATTCCCTGCTGATGGGAATGTAAAATGGTACAGCCAGTTTGGACAACGGTTTGGTGAATTCTTACAAAACGAAGCACCATCTTGCCATACAATCCAGCAACACACTCTTTGGCATTTACCCAAAGAAGCTGAAAACTCATGTCCCCACAAAAACATGTTACAGTGATGTTTACAGCAGCTTGATTCACAATTACCAAACCTTGGGAGCAGCTAAGATGTCCTTCAGTAGGTGAACGGGTAAGTGCAATACATCCAGACATAGGAATATTATTTAGCATTAAAAAGAAAGGAGCTATCAAGCAACAAAAAGATATGGAGAAAACCTGAATGTGTATTACAAAGCGAAAGAAGCTAATCTGAAAAGCCAACTAATATATGATTCTAACTCTATGATATTCTGGAAAAAGGCAAAACTCTGGAGACCCTAAAAAGTTCAGTAGTTGCCAGAGACTGGAGCAGGGGGGAAGAAGGATAAACAGATGGAACTCAGAGGATTTTTAGGGCAATGAAACCATTCTATATGATACTATAATGATGGATACATGTCATCATAAATGTGCTCAAACCCATAAAATGTACAACAGCAAGAATGAACCCTATTGCAAACTATGGACTCTGGGTGACAAACATGTTCATCGTTAGTAACAATGTACAACTCGGATGCAGAGGTTGATAATGGGGAAAGTCTGTATGTATCAGGGCAGGAGGTATAGGGGAAATCTCTATACCTTTTGCTCAATATTGCTGTGAACTTAAAACTGCTTTAAAAACACAAAAGTTACTTAAAAAATAAGCAAAGTGTTTGAATAGATATTTCTCCAAAGAGGAAATAGTTGAATAGATATTTCTCCAAAGAAGATATACAAATAGCCCCCATGCACATAGAAAGGTGTTCGACATCACTTACCATCAGGGAAATGACAAGCATCACAATGAGCTCTCACTTCACACCCATTAGGATAGTTACAATCAGAAAGATGGGCAGTAACAAGTGTTGGCCAGAATATGGAGAAATCAGAACTCTCATACGTTGCTGTTGCAGACTCAAGAAAACTGAAAACATATGTTCACATGAAAAAAAGTGTATGTAAGTGCTCAAAGCAGCTTTATTCACAAAAAAACAAAATGTGGAAACAACCCAGTATCAACTGATGGATGCAAAAACAAATGTGGGTGTTGGGTTATCCATACATGGAATATTACCCAACTATGAAAAGGAACATAGTACTAATATATGCTATACTATAGATGAAACTGGCAGATGAAGTGAACAAAGCCAGTCACAATGGACTACATAATGTATGACTCCATTTATACAGAACGTCCAAACAGGTAAACATATAGAGACAGAAAGCAGACTTGTGGTTGCCAGGAATGTGGGCAAAGACACATGGGGAGTGGCTAACAGGTATGAAGCTTCTCTTGAAGGTGGCGGAAACATTGTGAAATTAGATAGTAATGATTCCGCAAAAGGTAACAAAACACACTGAACTGTACATTTTAAAAGAGTGAATTTTATGGTATGCAAATTATTTCTCATCTTTATGCTGACAAAAAAAAAAAAAAGGTGTATCCAATAAGTTGCAGAACCAGAATTTAAAGGATGGTCCCTGATTCAGAGTCACACTGTCTCCCACTATTAGGCTAAGAGTTGATATACATTTGCCAAATTAAGAATAGCAGGAATCCCTTCCTCCCTTCCTTCCTCCCTCTTTCCCCTCCTTCCTGCAACAAATTCACTCAGTTAATAAATATTTATTGAGCATATGGTATGTGGCAGGCAATGTATTTGTTGGCTTTTTTTTTTTTTACTATGGCAAAATATACACAACATAATATTTACCATTTTAACCATTTTTAAGTGTGCCATTTGGTGACCTTAAGTACATTCTTAGGATATAACCATTTCCACACATTTTCATCTCCTGAAACTCTGTAACCATTAAACAGTAACTCTTGCTTCCCTTACCCCCAGCCCCTGGTAACTTTTATTCGACTTCTGTCTCTGAGAATTTCTTCCTTCTAGATACCTCAAATAAATGGAATTATACTATATCTGTCCTTTTTTTGTCTGCCTTACTTTACTCAGCAAAACATCTTAAGGGTTCATCCATTCTGTACTACATATCAGAACTTCATTCTTTTTACAGCTGAATAATATTCCACTATATGTATCAGCCACAATTTGCTCACTCATTCATCTGTTACTGAACACGTGGATTGTCTCCTCTCTTTGGCTCTTGTGAATTAATGCAGTGATGAACACGGGCATACAAGTATCTGTTTGTTTTCCTGTTTTTAATTCTTTGGGTATATAGCTAAAGCTGAATTGATGGGTGCTATGGTAATTCTATGTCTAACTTTTTGAGGAACCACCAACCTGTTTTCCACAGCAGCTGCACCATTTTGCATTCCCACCAGCAATGTCTAAAGGTTCCAATTTCTCTACAACCTTGCCAACACTTGTTATTTTCATTATTCTTACAATGGCCATCCTAATGAGTGTGAAGTGTCTTTTTGTGGTTTTGATTTGCATTTCCCTAACAGCTAGTGATGTTAGGCATCTTTTCATGTGGTTACTGGTCATTTGTCTATCTTTGGAGAAATGTATATTCAAGTCCACTCATTTTTTTAATTGAGCTGCTTGGTTTTTGCTGTTAGAATCATCCAGCATAACTTTAAATATTACATACCTCTCACGCTAAGAATGTATTTGTTTATAGTCCATGTTGATGGGTGACTGATGAAGTCAGTAAAGAAGAAAGATTAAGCAACTGAAAAGAAATATATTATTTATGGGGCGCCTGGGTGGCTCAGTGGGTTAAGCCTCTGCCTTCGGCTCAGGTCATGATTCCAGGGTCCTGGGATCGAGCCCCACATCGAGCTCTCTGCTCAGCAGGGAGCCTGCTTCCTCCTCTCTCTATCTGCCTGCCTCTCTGCCTGCTTGTGATCTCTGCCTGTCAAATAAATAAATAAATAAATAAATAATATTTTTTAAGAAAGAAATATATTATTTATATACATGATATATAATAGACTACTCAACATTAAATAGTTCTTTAAAACAATGGAATCCAGAGGGAACTATGATCAAACATACAAACATACATTTTATGAGAAAATTTTCCAAAGTGTATATCTAGTGACTGAATTTATTTCATCAGATTACTTTCAAAAAGATTTGAGGCCTTTGTAAAATATATATGATAAAAAAGAAAAAGAGGTATTAAAAAAAAACAAACATGTCACTCCTGTATTGTCATTCTGTAGTTCCCAAGGGAGTACCCAAGTTTTATGAAGGAAATCATCTGTTTGTCTAACAAACTCTCAATCTGGCCTCTGGATTCCTCTTACCCTATCTCCAAATCTTCCTCTCGTAGCTGTTCCAGTCTTGGCAACCCATCTTTTTAGAGCTGGGGCCAATAGCCTTGGTGTTATCCTTGACTCCTCTTTCCCTCCACTCCCATATCTATTCCATCAGTAAATCCTCACCACTCTACTTTTAAATTATTATATCCAGTTTATTCTCACTCCACTCCTATACCCCAGTTTCCTCTTTCCACTTTTGCTGACCCAACTCCACCCACTTTACTTTTGCCCGAGATCCTGCTAAATATAAGTCAGAGCTTGGGTCCTTTCTTTGGATCTCCTCACTCCTTCACTCCTGAGAGTGAAGGCCTGTACATTACCTGTACCGCTCGTTCCTTGCCAAATCTCATTTCCCACTACCCCACACCCTGACTTTGACCACACCGTCTGTCTGCTATTCCTAAAGATTTCAAGCACAATCTCTTAAAAGACCTTGTCTCCAAATGTACCTTCGCTTTCCTTAGATATGCAGATGGCTTGTTTCCTCACTTTCTTAGGTCTCTGCTCTAAAACCATTTTATCAGGAAGGCCCTGATATCATTAAATATAAAATAACAATCCTAACTCACTCCAACCAACATCCCTTTTCCCCTTATTTCACTATGTTTCTTCGTGTCATTTTCTCCATCACACACATCCACACACATTCATGCACACATGCACAGAGTCTGTATCCCTCTAATTTGAAAGCTACCTGGTATCTACTCGCATAGATAGAAACATATATAAACACTGAATGAATGAACATGGGTTGTTTTTTTTTTTACGATTTTATTTATTTGATTGACAGACAGATATCACAAGTAGGCAGAAGCAGGCAGAGAGAGAGAGGGAGGCAGGCTCCCTGCTGAGCAGAGAGCCCGATGGGGGGCTCGATCCCAGGACCCTGGGATCATGACCTGAGCCAAAGGCAGAGGCTTTAACCCACTGAGCCACCCAGGCACCCCTGAACATGGATTCTTAAGTTCTGAGACACACTGTGTGTTCTGTATACCCAAGCCCCACATGGGACAACCAGATTTCAACTAAACTTTTGCTGAACCTACCAGAAGTGAGGATTTCAAGAAGTACAAGTGGTTTTTAAGGAATGCTTAGCCACAACTCCTGTGATAATTTGGTTTAGACAATCCATTCTCACTTGGAAAACTAAAGAAAATGTAATGTCACAGCTTTACTTCTCTACTTCTAAGCGGACTGTTTCACTACAACCTAAGAGCCAAGCATAAGACCATATTTGACAACCGAGACTACCCCCAATATTGTTAAATATTGTGCAATAAAAGAACCTCTATGGAGCGCCTGGGTGGCTCAGCAGATTAAGCCTCTGCCTTTGGCTCAAGTCATGATCTCAGGGTCCTAGGACTGAGCCCCATATCGGGCTCTCTGCTCAGCGGGAAGCCTGCTTCTCCCTCTTTCTGCCTGCCTCTCTGCCTACTTGTGTCAATAAGTAAGTAAATAAATAAATAATATAACTTCTAACAATTGGGCAATTATCTGTCTTTAGACAGATTTTAATCAAAACACAATGTAGAGCTTGATTCTTTTGATAAAATCAAGCTGCAAGACTAAGACAGGAGGGGAACGTTTTATAATACAGGTGCAGCCCATTAACCTCAAGGCAAGAATGCCAGAAAGGACCGCAGAAGTTCCCAGGACTGTGATGGAAAAACCACTGAGAACCCAAACTCCATTCTCTCACCTTCTCTCAACAGCAAAACACAAGATTGTATAGTTGTTTAGCGCATATGCTTTTGAAGCCAGGTTGTCTGGTTTTGAATCTTCACTCTGCCCCTGATAGCTGGCTGACTTATTACCTCAGTTTCCTCACCTGTGAAATGGGGCTAATAATAGTTATTACCCTATAGCATAGTTTTAGGGCAAAACAATTAATATAGTACCTAGCACATAGCAAGTACTATTTAAAGATTTCCTTTCATCGGTACTATTATTGTATTGCTACTGTTATAAACAGTCACAAAAAATATATCCCATTTCACAAATAGGCAGAAATACAAATTAATGAGAAGCCATACTTCACACACCATCCTCAAGAATTTTTTTAAAAGTCCCTCTGCTACACGGGTTGCAGAAAATTCTAGAGGAAAATTTAGCAGAAGTCATCAAAAATATTTAAAATACATATAACTAATAACCAAGTAGCAGAAAGTGGCATTAAGAAAACAATCCCATTTAAAATTGCACCAGGGGGCGCCTGGGTGGCTCAGTGGGTTGGGCCGCTGCCTTCGGCTCAGGTCATGATCTCGGGGTCCTGGGATCGAGTCCCGCATCGGGCTCTCTGCTCAGCAGGGAGCCTGCTTCCCTCTCTCTCTCTGCCTGCCTCTCTGTCTACTGTGATCTCTCTCTGTCAAGTAAATAAATAAAATCTTAAAAAAATAAAAAATAAAAAAAATAAAATTGCACTAAAAAGAATGAAATACCTAGGAATATGTTAAAAAAAAGAGGTAAAAAAACCTGTACTCTGAAAACTTCAAGATGTAGATGAAAGAAATTAAAGATGACAAGAACACCTAGAAAGATATCCCACGCTCATACACTAGAAGAATGAATATTGTTAAAATGTCCATAGTACGCAAAGCAATCTACAGATTCATTGCAATCCCTGTCAAAATGCCAATAGCATTTTTCACAGACCTGGAAAAAAACGATCCTAAAATGTGTACAGAACCTAAAGAGCCAAAGCAATCTGGAGAAAGAACAAAGCTGGAGGTGTTATAATACCAGATTTCAAGATATACTACCAATCTACAGTAATCAAAACAGTATACTACTGGGACAAAGACAGACACACGGATCAACAGAATGGGAGAGAGAGCCCAGGAATAAACCCATGCTTATATAGCCAGTTCATCTACGACAAAGGGGGCAAGAAGACACAATGGGGAAAAGAGAGTCTCTTCAGTAAAGAGGAAACTGGACAGGTATATGCAAAAGGATGAAACTAGACCACTTCCCTACACTGTACTTGAAAATGAACTCAAAATGGATTATAGAGGTAAGTGTAAGACCTGAGACCATAAAACTACAAAAAGTTAATACAGGTGGTAACCTCATGGACATTGGCCTTACCAACATATTTATGGATATGTCTCAGGCAAGTAAAACAAAGACAAAAATAAACTACTGGAACCACTCCAAACTAAAAATCTGCTCAATAAAGGAAACAATTAACAAAACAAAAAGGCAACCTACTGAATAGAAGATATTTGCAAATGATATGTTCAATAAAAGGCTAATACCCAAAGTATGTAAAGAAATTACACAACTCAACACCAACGAAGCAAATTATCTGATTTAAAAGTAGGCAGAGAACCTTAATTGACATTTTTCTAAAGAAGACAAACAGATGGCAAACAGGCACACTAGAAGATGTTCAACATCACTCATCATTGGGGAAATGCAAATCAACACCACAATGAGATACTACTTCACACCAGTCAGAAAGGCTAGCATCAAAAAGATAAGAAACAGCAAGTGTTGATGAGGACGAGAAAAAAGACCCTTTGTCCACTACTGGTAGGAATGTAAATTAGTGCAACTTCAGTGGATCACAGTATGAAAGTTTCTCAAGAAATTAAAAATGGGGGTGGGGGGCACTTGGGTGGTTCAGTTGGTTAAGCCTCTGCCTTCGGCTCAGGTCATGGTCTCAAGGTCCTGGGATCGAGTCCCACATCGGGCTCTCTGCTTGGCAGGGAGCCTGCTTCCTCCTCTCTCTCTCTGCCTGCCTCTCTACCTAGTTGTGATCTCTCTCTGTCAAATAAATAAATAAAATATTTTTTAAAAAAGAAATTAAAAATAGAAATACCATATGATCTGATAATCCCACTGTTGGGTATTCACTCGAGGAAACTGAATACATAATTTGAAATGATGTATGTGCCCCAATGTTCACTGCATCATTATTTACAATGGGCAAGATATAGAAGCAACCCAAGTATCCAGCAATAGATGAATGGAGAAAGAAGATGTGGTGTATATACACACACACACATACATACACATATATGTATATATGATGGAATATTACACAGTCGTAAAGGCAAATGAAATCTTATCATTTGCAATGAACCTAGAAGCTATTATGCTAAGTGAAATAAATCAGACACAAAGACATATACCCTATGATTTCACTTATATGTGGAATCTAAAAAACAAAACAAATGAACAAACCAAAGAGCAGAAACAGACTCATAAATATACAGAACAAAGTGATGGTTGCCATAGATGAAGGGAGCGGAGGGACAGGCAAAACAGGTGAAGACGATTAAGAATTATAAGCTTTCAGTTACAAAGTAAATAAATTACAGGGATGAAAAGTACAGCAGATGGAATAGTCAATAATACTATCCTCACATTGTATGGTGACAGACAGTGACTTAAAAGGGTGAACACCGAGTAATGTAGAGAATTGTTGAATCACTATGTTGTACACCTGAAACTAATATAAGGTTGTATGTCAACTATATTTCAGTAATAACGATGAAAAATAAATAAATAAAACATATAGAAAAAGAGCCTGACAATATACTTTAGAAATTTAATCTGAGGCAACAGGGACTGCGCAACACTTTATTTTTTTTTTAAAGATTTTATTTATTTATTTGACAGAGATCACAAGTAGGCAGAGAGGCAGGCAGAGAGAGAGAGAGAAGAGGAAGCAGGCTCCCTGCTGAGCAGAGAGCCTGATATGGGGCTCGATCCCAGGACCCTGGGATCACGACCCGAGCCGAAGGCAGAGGCTTTAACCCACTGAGCCACCCAGGCACCCCAGCACAACACTTTAAATACACTGATGTTTATCACTGTTCTTTAATTATAGGGACAAAACTGGAGACAAATTAAGTATCAAATACTAGGGGATAAATTGTCAAAAATGATGAAGTGTCTGAGATTTTAAGCTCTTGCAACATTTAAGTTAGCTTCCCACAGTTTCACGGATGCTGACAGAAGGCACCAGACTCCTGGGTCAGGAACAAAGGAATTTATTACTCAGTGCACACCTAGAAGCATGAGTGTTATGTTTCCATCAGGTCCCCGGGCCCCTACCCTACATCCAAGTCTAAAGGGCATGATGGAGCAGCCTGGATGGATGTTGCATAGAAAGTAGATCTGTGGGGTACCTGGGTGGCTCAGTGGGTTAGGTCTCTGCCTTCAGCTCAGGTCATGATCCCAGAGTCCTGAGATTGAGCCCCCCATTGGGCTCTCTGCTCAGCGGGGAGCCTGCTTCCCTTCCTCCCTCTCTCTGCCTGCCTCTCTGCCTACTTGTGATCTCTGTCAAATAAATAAATAAAATCTTTATTAAAAAAAATAAAGTCGATCTGTGTCACAGATGAGGAAACTCGGAGCTTAGAGTTTAAGAAAAGTCAGTCTCTAAAGCGGTATGCCAGCAACCCTAACCAACTCTGCCTCCAAGAAAAACATAATGTTTATTATCTTGGACTGCAAAAATATTTTCCCTTTGCCCCTGAGAGAGAAACTATTTCTATCTTCCAAGGCCATTTGCAAAAAAATCATTTTTGAGAAGGTAGTTCAGAGCAAAAGTGCAGAAACATTTAAGAGCCATGGAGAATCTCCACCCCATATGAAATAATTTACAATGCATCCAATGTGAGATGCTGTAGGTATCACTGATTTTCCAAAGAATGTTTAATAAAATAAGAAAAAATACTTATAGTGTATGACATTAAAAAACAGGTCTCATCCTCCAAAATTATATACACACACAAAGAGAGAAAATAAACTTAACTTTTTATATTACTTTTCTATTTATATGTAAAGCAAGGGCTGGTAATCTACACAGAATTAACAGCAGTTTTTCCTGGATGTTGAGATACATGTGATTTTTATTTTCCTTCTGTTCTTTTGAACTAAATTTTCTGTGATATATTTCTGGAAGCAGAAAAAAAAAGCTTTTCAAAAAATATACAGAGATATGGCTGACACCTAAAGTACAAGTGATAAAAGAAAAAAAATGCATAAGTTAGACCTCATCAAAATTAAAAACCTTTGTGCTTCAAAGGATGCCTTCAAGACCATGAAAAGAAAACTGACAGAATGGGAGGAGATATCTGCAAGTCATATATCTAGTTAGGGACCTGTATCCAGAATACATAAAGAATTTTTTGCAACTAAATAAGTAAATTTAAAAAAAGACAAATAATGCAATTTAAAGATGATCAAAGGATTTGAACAGATGGTTCTGCAAAGAAGATAAAACCAGTGGTCACTAAACACGTGAAAAGACACACAACATAGTCACTAGAGAAATGCAAATCAAAACCATGATACATACCACTTTACACCCACTAAGATGAATAAAAGAAAAAAAGACAGTAACAAATGCTGACAATGATATGGAAAAACTAGAACCCTCATACACTGGTGGAACTTTGAAATGGTCCATTACAGTTCTTCAAAATGTTAAACCTAGAACTGTCATATGATTCAGCAATTTCACTCTTAGAGAAGTGAGATTCCACCTATGAGAAAGAAAAACACATGCCCACACAAAAACTTGTATACAAAAGTTCATAGGAACATTATTCATAATAGCCCAACAATGGAAACAAGACAAATATCCAGCAACTGATGAATGGATAAACAAAATCTGGTATATCCATAGAATGGATGGAAAGTAATGAAGTGCTGATACACGCTACAACTCTGATGAACCTTGAAAACATTATGCTAAGGGAAAAAAGCAAGCCACATGTTGTATGACTCAATTTATATGAAATGTCCAGAAAAAGCAAGTACACAGAGACAGAAAGTGCATTAGTGGTTGATGGGTAAGGGAGGGAGAAGTGGGAGTGATCATTACTAAGTATGGGTTTCTTTTTGGAGTGATGACGTGTTCTGGAATTAGATAATTGTGTTGGTGAGCATACAGAAAAGGAGAGACATATATTTTAAAAGAATTAATTTTATAGTATGTGGATTCTGAGTAAAGTTGTTATTATATATATATTACAACATATATATACCACCCACATAATAAAATCACCAATAATTAAAATGTAAAAAGATATAAGTGGATAACACAGAAAAGTAACAAAATATCAAAAAACATGTTTGAAAAGGTTTCAACATCACTAGTAAAAAAAAAAATACAATGAAAGAATGAAGTCCCATTCCCCTTATTTAAATGAGCAAATATTTTTATTTATGTTTTTATTTTTTAGGTTGTCTTTGCTTTTTTAAAAATTAACAACATATAATGTATTATTAGTTTCAGAGGTACAGATTTTTAATTCATCAGTCTTATATGATACCCAGTGGCAAATATTTTTTAAATAATAAAGCAAATGGCACAGTGAGGACACTATACTGTTTCTAAAAATTGATATAATGTTTTTGTAAAGTCATTTGGCAATATTTATCAATCGTTCATCTTCTGTGACACAGTAACTCCATCTAAGGATCTATCCTAAGGGAGTAGTTACATATGCAGATAATAATTAATAAATAAGATTTTCATCATAACATTACTGTAATAGCCTTATGGGGAAATGTTTAATGTGATAATATTTCTACATTATAAAACATCACACAGTCTTCTAAAAGCATGTTTTCAAAGACCACAATACAGTAAAGGAAACATATGACAAAATTGAACTGGGTGATCCTTAATTTATAAACAAACAAATAAAAGGGTTGAGTATTCACGCAAAGAAAAAACTGGCAGAAGGAAATATATTCAATTATTAACAGTGGTTAATTTCTGTATGAATTCTAGTATAGAATCACAAAAATAGCTTTATAACCTGAAAATTATTATTTGTTAAATGAAATTGAAAGAAGAAGTAACACTTAGTGCTGATGATATACTGGTGGTGAATGACACAGAAAAATAATCTTCTCATGAGTCTATTGATCCCTCTCAATCACACAGAACATTTGCACATCAGATCACTATTTTCAAATGGGGGACATGGAATTTTGTAATTATAAGTTGGTAATTTGGACATTAATTCAAAGCAAGATTCTAAAATTGCCTCTTTAATGGAATTTTGTATGAACCTAGAAAAGGAAACCATCAATCAGCAGGAACATTGCAATACATCATCATCACAGACAACTTCATTTTTTCCTTCCATAAGCTATTTGGGGAGGTGATGAAGGACAAGTTTCTCAAATGGTAGATGGCACCAAACCGAGAGAACAAGTTAATCTGCTACCAGAATGGAAATCCTGGGAGACGGGGGAAAAACAGCTTTGATTACTAGGAAGTTATAACCACCTAATCCAGTTTCTTTTTCTTTTACGAGATCATGGGTGAGGTAACAGGGGGTGAGCTTGTTAAAATGCCAATGGCACAAACCAAGAGGGGCGGCAGACGTGTACCAGGATCCAAAGACAGAATAAGGGATTAAGCAATAAACCAAACTAATGAGACTCTATTCAACTTCAAGATAAGTGTAAGACACTATCATTCAAGGAAAAAGCAGGGCAGGTTTGACTTCACAGCACAATGTGTGGAGCTAACTTAACGGTTCTCTTCCACAGTCGGTTCGCCAAAAGGCCACTGAGATGTGGCCCTGTGGTATGCACAATTTACAACCAAAAAGAGTTATTAAATTTTGATCTCCCAATTCAACAAAATGTAAAGTAATCATATTTTTGTAACTCACTGAATAAAGTAACCAGGATGGTAAAAGAACTTAAACAAAGCCACTGGTCAGTTGCCAGAGGAGGCAGCACTAAACTACCTACTTAGGTAGGAGGGAAACACTAGGAGGATGGCAGCATGAAATGAAATACTTGAAGGGCCATTTTCTGGAAGGAGGGTTGATGCACTGGGCAATATCCCAGTGAACAGAACTAGACCTAATTGCTAAAAACTAAAGTGAAACAGATTTTTACTAAATATAAAGAAAACTTCTTAATGATTAGAGCTGTCCATGGTCATTATGGACTGCCAAGGGAAATGGTAAGAAGGACACCATGCATGACAAGTATGGAACTTGGAGTAGGTGGGCACTTAGCTTAGAGGAAATTTAAATATGACTCTACAACAGAGAAGAACTACAAAACCCACCAAAAAAAGCTTAAAAAATAGCAATAGATACATACCTATCAATACTTATTTTTAATGTAAATGGACCAAATGTTCCAATCAAAAGACACAGTCTGGCTGAATGGATTTAAAAAAACAAGACCCTGGGCGCCTGGGTGGCTCAGTGGGTTAGGCCTCTGCCTTCGGCTCAGGTCATGATCTTGGGATCCTGGGATCGAGTCCCGCATCAGGCTCTCTGCTAGGCGGGGAGCCTGCTTCCTCCTCTCGCTCTCTCTCTGCTTGCCTCTCTGCCTACTTGTGATCTCTCTCTGTCAAATAAATAAATAAAATCTTAAAAAAAAAAAAAAAAAGACCCACATATATGCTGCCTCTAAGAGACTCACTTCAGACCTAAAGACATACACAGACTGAAAGTGAAGGGATGGAAAAAGATATTTTATGCAAATAGAATGAAAAGAAACCTGGAATAGCAATACTTATATTAGACAAAACAGACTTTAAAGATTTTTTTTCAGACTTTAAAGATTTTATTTATTTTTTTTTGACAGACAGAGAGATCACAAATAGGCAGAGAGGCAGGCAGAGAAAGAGAGAGGGGGAAGCAGGCTCCCTGCTGAGCAGAGATTTCCCCATATAGGGCTCAATCCCAGGACCCTGAGATCATGACCTGAACCGAAGGCAGAGGCTTAACCCACTGAGACACCCAGGTGCCCCGAGACAAAACAGACTTTAAATCAAAGGCTGTAACAAAAGACAAAGAAGGTCATTACAAAATGATAAAGGGATCACTCCAACAAGAAGATATAACAGTTGTAAATATTTATACACCCAACATAAGAGCACCTAAATATGTATAGCAAATACTAACAGACTTAAAGGAAGAAATTGACAGCAATACAATAATACTTGAAGATTTTCACACCCCATATACATCAATGGATAGGTCATCCAGAAAGAAAATCAATAAGGAAACAGAGTTCTTTTTTTTTTTTTAATTTTTTTTTAAATTTATTTATTTGTCAGAGAGAGGGAGAGAGAGTGAGCGAGCACAGGCAGACAGAGTGGCAGGCAGAGGGAGAAGCAGGCTCCCTGCCGAGCAAGGAGCCCGATGTGGGACTCGATCCCAGGACGCTGGGACCATGACCCGAGCTGAAGGCAGCCGCTTAACCAACTGAGCCACCCAGGCATCCCAGGAAATGGAGTTCTTAAATGATACATTAGACAAAATGGATCAACAGATAAATAAAAAAAAACAAAATGCTATTCAAACACAGCAGATTCCTTTCATGTGCACGTGTAACATTCTCCAGAACAGATGACATGTTAGGCCACAAAACGAGTCTCAATAAATTTAAGAAGACTGAAATCAAGCATTTTTTTCCAACCACAATGATATGAAATTAGGCATTAATTATAATTTTTAAAACTAGGAAAAAACCCACAAGTACATAGAGGTCAAACAACATGCTACTAAACAACCAAGGGGTCAAGAAAGATCTAAGAGGAAACCCAAAAATACCTTGAGACAAATGAGAATGGAAAAACAATGGTCCAAAGTCTATGGAACTAGCAAAAGCATTTCTAAGAGGGAAGTTTATATTAATACAGGCCTATCTCAAAATATAAGGAAAATCTCAAATAAGCAATCTTACTTCCACCCAATGGACTATAAAAAGAACAAACAAAGCCCAAAGTTAGTAGAAGGAAGTAAGTAATAGAAATAAGAAAGGAAATAAATGAAATATAAACTTTAAAAACAATATAAAAGATCAACAAAACTAAGATCTGGTTCTGTCCAAAGATAACAAAATTGAAAAACCTTTCGTCAGACTCAAAGAAAAATACAGAGGGCCCAAATAAATAAAATAAAAAATGAAAGAGGAGAAAGTACAACCGACACCACAGAACTACAAAGGATTATAAGAGACTACTATGAACAATTATATGCCAACAAACTGGGCCTAGAAAACAATGAATAAACCTAGAAGAAATGGAAAAATTGATAGAAACATATAATCTTCCAAACAGAACTAGGAAGAAATAGGAAATCTGAACAGACCAAGTATTAGGATAAAATTAAATAGGTAATCAAGAAACTCCCACTAAACAAAAGTCCGAATGGATTTACAGGTAAATGCTACCAACTATCAAGGAAGAGTTAGTATCTGTCTCAAACTATTTTCCAAAAAATAGAAGAGGAAGAAAGACTTCCAAATTCTTTCTATGAGGCCAGCATTACCCTGATATCAAAACTGTCAAAAAAATTAAGTTACAGGCCAATATCCCTGATGAACATGAACACAAAATTCCTCAATAAAATATTACTAAACCAAATTCAACAATACATTAAAAGGATCATATAGCACAATTAAGTGGGATGTTGAAAGGATGGTTCAATATGAGCAAATCAATGTGTACACTACATTAACAAAATGATAAAATCTCTCAACAAAGTGAGTAGAGAGGGAACATACCCCAGCATAATAAATACCATATATGACAAACCCACTATCATACTCAACAGTGAAAAGCTGAAAGCTTTTCTTCTAAGATCAGGAACAAAGCAAAGATGCTCACTCCCACCATTTTTATTCAACACAGTACTGAAAATCTTAGCCCCAGTAATCAGACAAGCAAAAGAAATGAGGCATCTAAGTTGGTAAGGAAGAAGTAAAACTGTCACTGTCTGCCAACAAAATTATATAGAAAACTCTAAAGACACCATAAAAAAACTATTAGAATAAACAAATTCAGTAAAGTTGCAGGACACAAAATTAATACCCAGAAATCTGTTGTTAATAAATCTATACACTAATAACAAACCATCAGAAAGATAAATTAAGGCGCCTGGGTGGCTCAGTGGGTTAAGCCTCTGCCTTCAGCTCAGATCATGATCTCAGGGTCCTGGGATCGAGTCCCGCATCCGGCTCTCTGCTCGGCGGGGAACCTGCTTCCCCGTTTCTTTCTGCCTGCCTCTCTGCCTACTTGTGATCTCTCTCTCTCTCTCTCTGTGTCAAATAAATAAAATCTTAAAAAAAAAAAAAAAGAAAGATAAATTAAGAAAACAATCCCATTTATAATTCCGTCAAAAAGAATGAAATACCTAGAAATAAAGGTAACTAGGAGGTTAAGGACTTAAACTTTAAGGACTTAAAGTCTGAAAACTAGAAGACATGGATGAAAGAAATCGAAGAAAACACAAGTGGAAAGATACACTGTTCTCATGGGCTGGCAGAATCAATATTGTTAATGTGTCCATACCACCTGAAGCAATCAACAGATTCAAAGCAATCCCTATCAAAATACCAATGGTATATTTCACAGAACTAGAATAAATAAACCTAAAATGTGTATGAAACCACAAAAGACCCCAAAGAGCCAAAGCAATCTTGAGAAATAACAAAACTGGAGGTATTAAGCTCCAGATTTCAAAGGATGCTACAAACCTATACTAATCAAAACAGTATGGTACTGGCACTAAAACAGACACATAAATCAATGGAACAGAACAGAGCCCAGAAATAAACCCACATTTATATGGTCAGTTAATCTAAAACAAAGGAGGCAAGAACACACAACAGGGGAAAGACGGTGTCTTCAATAAATGGTGCTGGAGAAAGTGGACTCCTACATGCAAAAGAATGAAACTGGGGCGCCTGAGTGGCTCAGTGGGTTAAGCCTCTGCCTTCAGCTCAGGTCATGATCCTGGGGTCCTGGGATCGAGCCCCGCATCGGGCTCTCTGCTCAGCGGGGAGCCTGCTTCCCCCTCTCTCTCTGCCTGACTCTCTGCCTACTTGTGATCTCTGTCTGTCAAACAAATAAATAAAATCTTTAAAAAAAAAAAAAAAGAATGAAACTGGACCACTCTCTTACATCAGATACTAAGATAAACTCAATATGGATTAAAGACTTATATAAAAGACCTGAAAACATAAAGCTCATAAAACATAACACAGGCAGTAACTTCAATGGCACTGGTCTTAGTAATATTTTTTTGGATCTATCTTCACAGAGAAGGGCAAAAATATACAAAAACAAAAATAAACAAATAGGGCTACATCAAACTAAAAAGCTTTTTTCCACAGCAAAGGAAACCATCAACAACATAAAAAGACAACCTACTAAACAAAAGAAAATATTTGCTAATGATACATCTAATAAAGGACTAATATATAAATTATATAAGGAATTCATACAATGTGACTGTAAAAAACCCCACAACAATCCATTTTAAAAATGGGCAGAGGAGGGGCGCCTGGGTGGCTCA
Organism: Mellivora capensis; assembly: GCA_004024625.1. NCBI lineage: Eukaryota > Metazoa > Chordata > Mammalia > Carnivora > Mustelidae > Mellivora > Mellivora capensis. Next base: position 19,654 of record PISX010010438.1, on the reverse strand, counting down.
GTGGGTTAAGCCTCTGCCTTCAGCTCAGGTCATAATCCCAGGGTCCTGGGATAGAGCCTCGCATCAGGCTCTCTGCTCAGCAGGGAGCCTGCTTCCCTCTCTCTCTCTGCCTGCTGCTCTGCCTACTTATGATTTCTCTGTCAAATAAATAAATAAAATCTTTGGAAAAAATGGGCAGAGGAGCTGAACAGACATTTTCCAAAAAGGCATACAGTAGGCCAACAGACATGTGAAAAGATGCTCTACATCACTAACCATCAGGGAAAGGAAAATCACCACCACAAAGAGGTATCAGCCCACACCTGTCAGCATAGCTAGTATCAAATAGATAAGAAATAACAAATGTTGGCAAGGGTGTAGAGAAAAGGAAACCCCCATGCACTGTTGGTGGGAATGACAATTGGTGCAACCACTATGGAAAACAATATGAAGGATCCTCAAAAAATTAAAAATAGAATTATCATATGACCCAGCAATTCCACTACTGGGTATCTACCCAAAGGAAACAAAAATGCTCATTCAAAAAGATAGATGTATATTGAAGCATTACTTACAATGACCAAGATATGGAAGCAACCTGAGAGTCTTCAACAGATGAACAGATAAAAAATATTTGGCATATTTATGGAATGGACTATCATTCCATCATAAAAAAGGATGAAATCGTGCATTTGCCACCACATGGATGTAGACCTAGAGGTATGATATTATGCTAAGGGAAGTAAGTCAGATAGAGAAAGACAAACACTGTATGATTTCACTTATATGTGGAATCTAAAAAAAAAAAAAACAAAGTAGAAACATATTCAAACATAAGTACAGAGAACAAATGAGTAGTTGGCAGAGGAGAGGAGCGGTGGGTGGACAAAGTATGTGAAGGAGGCTAAGAGGTACAAACTTCCAGTTATAAAATAAATAAGTCATAAGGATGTAAAGTACAGCACAGGGAGCAGTCAATAATATTGTAATAACCATTTAGGGTGACAGATGGTGAGTAGGCTTATCATGGTGATTGTTTCGTGATTATGTAGATGTTGAATCACTATGTTGTACACCTGAAACTGATAATCCTGTATGCCAAGTACCTTCAATTAAAAAACAAAACAAAAAACACTTGATTCTAGTCCATTTTCTTCTCAGATGCCTGAAATACCTCCATATCCTCACTGCCAAGAGTCGCTTGTTTAGATGCCTCTATTCCATTAAAAGATAAACTAATTTCTTTTATACAAACAGGTGTAATTGTGGGAAGCAACCTCTCTATTATCAAGCAAGATCTTCTTCTCTGCCATCTCTACCCTTTGTTTCTGCTGAGACTATAAAGAATTTGCCTAAACACTGGGCCATATGAGAATCTTTCAAATACTGAAAGATGTCATGCGATACCCTCATGAGATTGTTCCTACTCTAAAAGCTTTCTATTCTGGGCAATATATATTAAGAAAACTATGCCAGAGATTTTCATAGGGGCTCAAAATCCAAATCCCTAATAGCAGAGACAGGTTACACAAACTATAGCCACATGAATAATATGCACTCATTAAAACAATAAGTAGGTGAATAAATTCTGAATATAATATATATATGTACATATATATATATACATACACACAAAATAACAGTGGGCAAAAGTTCAGTAGGGGAGAAAAAACACACTCTATGTAAAAAGGGTCACTGTCACAAATCAGAACTGAATTTGGAATGATAGAAATATGACTTCATGTTCACTGGTTTGGTTTCCTAAGAAATTGTTTTAATGTTTAACTATTAAATTCCATATTCCCTTTTGATGCAAATCTATCTCTTCATACCATCTAAACAATTGTTTCCCAAGTATCTAGGTTCTCTATACCATACATGTCATTCTGCAGTGTTGGAATCACATGAAGAAGGTTTTAGTAATATCATAATAAGATGTAATCATAACTTCCCCCCAAAAGTAACATAGACTTACTATATGACCCTGTAATTCCACTTCTAGGGATACACATAAGAGAACTAAATACTTATTTTCAGGGGGTGGGGATTGGGCAAAATGAGTGAAGGGGAGAGTAAGATACAGGCCTCCAGTTATGGAATGAGTAAATCATGGAAATAAAGGAACATAAAGAATACAGTCAGTGATGTGTAATAGCCATGAAATGGAACAGGTGGTAGTTACACTTGTGGTGAATATAGAATAACGTATAAAATTGTCAAGTCGCCAAGTAGTATACCTGAAACTAAGTTACCATTGTGAGTCAACTATACGCAAATTAAAAAAAATTATTTTCACACACACACACACAAACAAGAATAGGAGTGTTCATAGCAGCACTATTCTAATAATCAAAAAGTGGGAACAACCCAAATGCCCATTAGCTATTGAATGGATAAGCAGCACGTAGTAGAGAATATCATCCTGCATAAAAGAAAATGAGGTATCATCACATGCTACGACTTGGATGAACCCAGAAATATTATGCTAAACGAAAGAAGTCACAAGAGGCCATATCTTAGATTATGATATGAGATGTCCACAATAGGCAAACCTAACAGAGACCAAAAGCAGGTTAGTGGTTGGCGTGGGGGAACAAGGACTGACTACTAATCGGCACTGTGTTTCTTTTGCAGGTGATGAAATATTCTGAATTAGAGACTGGTGATGGTTGTACGACACGGTAAATGCACTAACAAACACTGAATTGTATAAAATGACTGAAATGGTGAATTTCATGTTAATTTGGATTCTAGCTCATTAAAATTACATATAATCACAAAATACATATTATATGTATATAACATAATATACTGACCTCTATGAGCATTCAACACTAAATCTATTGGAGGATTCACAATACTATCCCTAGTCATGGGTACAACATACAAGGCCTGGTTCACTAAAGCAAATAGGAAAAATGGCAGAACTGAAACCAAGAATAACTCACTCCTATTATTCAATTGTTAATTTATTTCCTGATGCTGATTTGGGCCAGAAACTGTGTTAGAGTGAATAACACATGATCCTCACCTTCATAGGGCTCCTAGTCTAGCAGGGGAGCTGGACATTAACCAATGACTCAAATAAATCTTAAACTTTTAACAAGGAGCCTAAGGTGAAATATTACGTTTGGTGATACAATATAACAGGCAAACCTGACTCAGAAGAGGAACTGGGCAACAACAACTCTGAGGAAATTCTATCTAGTCTGTAACTAGAGAGATGAGTTTTAGCCTGATCTGAGGCTGAGAGTCTATCCCCCAGATGTAACAGCAGTGCAAAAGTCCTGGGGCAGAAAAGAACTCACATTAGAGAAACACATGAAAGCTAGTTGTGACTAGAGGGTAGTAAATAAGAAACGACTGTCACAGAATGAGGCTGGGGAAGTGAAGAGGGGTTGGTCTATCCAGGGCCTTATGGCCACTCTGAGCATTCTCACTTTATATACTAGGTACAAAGGGAAACCACCCAGAGGACATCTGACTCCTGATTTCGGCTCAAGTCATGATCTCAGAGCTGTGAGATTGAGCCCTGTGTCAGGCTCTGCACTCAGCACAGAATCTGCTTGAGATGTTCTCTTCCTCTCCCTCTGTCAACCACCCTGCCCTTACACTCTCTCTCTAAAATAAATAAATCTTAAAAAATAAAGACAAAAAAAAAGGGGGAATCCACCCAAGAATTTCAGCGGACAAGTAACATGATCAACTTGTGCCTTAAAAGCATCCCCAGGCTCCCATTGTGCAGAAGGGGTTAGTTAGAGAAGAGTGAAGAGGACAGTTACTGGTTAGTAGGCTAGCCCAATAATGGCTCAGACAAGGGGGATGAGGTGGAAAAAGAAGACATTTTCAAGGTCATTTTTGCAGTTTGGGAGTCATCACATATTCTATTTTACAACTAAAATTTAGTGATGGGGTGGGTGGAGCCTTCCAGAAAGATCAAAGCATAAAAAGTAGAGATTACTTAGGATCAGGATCCTAGACCCATTAGCTTCAGTCCAGTACCAAATCAAATCCTACAAAACACTTCAAGCTATGTCCAGGAGTCCTGCAGTCTTTTTATATAACTGAACCCACTTCTCGCAGGGTATTTTCTTTCTACCAAGCTTTCAGACTGGTTAAAAAAGAAATCCAGATAGAGAAATAAAAACCCAAAAGTCCACTAGGATGAGTATAGGTAAAGGTTGGTGCCCTCACTTTGACCCGACTACAAACTAGCTTATCCTTAGAACATTTCTTTTCTATAAAGGAACCATTCTGGGAGAGAAACACCCTGCTTAACATATGCTCAGTTAAAGGCTTCAGTTAAACACGCACACACACACACAGAAAGAAATATGTGCAAAGTATTCCAGATTATTCATGTGCATCTGTCTCCAACTGCACTCCAGAGACAGAAGCAGAACACAGAGGCTGTGATGGATATCATACAGCTTCTAAAGGGTAAATGAATGACTTTCGTTGTAGTAGCAAAGCAACTGTACATTATACACGCATATATGTACGTGTGCACTTCTTTTCCTCTTAAAGTAAAAGCCTGCTATCCACATGGTAAATAATCATTTCAAACCCACAGTGGATCAGAAAAACAAAATTTGTGAATATCCTTATGTCCTTATAGCCCAAGGCATGAATCATAAAATCTAAGGCAAACTACCTATCCAGCTCCCCCAGACCATACTGGAAACAAATTAGAAGGATGAATATAATCACTACTAATGATATACTTCGCAACACATACTCTGTAAGTAGCCGTGTTCTATTTTTCATTTATACTGTGAAAATTAGTTTTGCACCTAAAAATGCAAAATGAAAAGAGATGTTGTTTAGCCTCAAGCAATCACTTCATCATTTCCATCTTTATCACTCATAAGGTTTCAGCGTCTTCGAGGCTGTATTAATATCTTACAATACATCGTACGGACACAATTTGCAAGAGAACTGTTTCAAGTCCTCCTGGTCCTCCTTGACTCCTTACACGTTAAGACTCTACTCTTCTTTTTGTTTGTATGTTTGTTTAAAATTATTTTTATTAACATATAATGTTTTACTTGCCCCATGGGTACAGGTCTGTGAATCATCAGGTTTAACACATTTCACAGCACTCACCATAGCACATACCCTCCTCAATGTCCATCACCTAGCCACTCTCTCCCTATCCTCCCACCCCCCAGCAGCCCTCAGTTTGTTTCCTGAGATTAAGAGTCTCTTACGGTTTGTCTCCCAAGACTCTACTCTTCTTTAAGAAGACTTCCTCAGCCTTTATAGTTGAGCTCATTCTCATCCATCCTCTCCTCCGTCCACTGTCTCTTGTATATATCTCTGTCCAGACTTACAACTGCCTCCCCTTCCAGACAAGGAGTTCCCTGAGGCTTCAAGATCCCAGAACCTAACAGAGCCTCACTCATGAAAGGTTCTCAAAGGCTTGTGAAATGATATGAATGAGTAAATTAATCTGATCCACCCAATCTCTGTATTTAATTTTTTCCACCTGCGTTATCCTAAATATTAATAACCCTCAATCCAATGCCATTTCAGACGATTCTCCATTTCCCCCCATTTTTTCCATTTCCTGATAGAAGGGAATTTCTGATTTGAGGTACTAAACTGCTTGGAGGGTGTTCACGAAAACCAATTATAAGAATAAGTAGAATATTGCTTGCTGCTCAGGTTTACACACATGGCTTTGTACAGAGTTTGAACATAGATTAGAAAAGGCCTTTACTCCCCACATTCATATTCTATGGTGTCATGTCACTCTATCACTCTTGCTATTGACCTTCACATCAGATATCATTTTTATAAAGGGCCCCCTTTATCATGACAAAGAAAAGATGTCCTTGGCAAGGACGAAGGGAATCCATGAGTTAAATTTGTCATTCCGGAATAAATTATTTAGCACCACTTACATCCTGAAAGCTCTGAGCCACCTACCTTGTGGTTTAGGGCACTCTCTTCTATGTTTACAACTTCCCAATAGTAAAGCAACAATTTAATTCCATAGTGCAAAATCAATACAACTTAAATTAACTATTGGAACTGACACAATCTAGCAAACTAAAAGATTTATTCTTCCACTGACCTGAGATCATTGTAAAGCTGCTTCTACAAAGAGATACTTAGGAACCATTCTAGAATTTAAGAATGAATTCTTACTGTACTTATAACAAAGCGATGCCCTCCCCTACCCCCTTGCATGAAACGAGTGGAATCCCTGGAGCCCCCTAAATTCTGACCACACAGACCCAGCTTTGACTTAACTCTACCAAGGGCCTAGATTTTGAACGTGAGATCATCCTGGAAACACAAGGAGCTATGGTGGTAGTAACCAGAGACAGCCAACTGGCTTGAAATACATTCTTTCACTAGTTTAGGGTTTTTGTCAGACACGAATGTTGACCATTATTTTCACTCTAAATTACATTAGTAGTGCAACTATGAGTGGGAAAGTTTGGTGCAGCCGTCAACGATTCCAGTGTCATTTATATGTAATGACCAGGCACCAGCCGCTTTTGTTGAGTGGCAAAAGCTGGTGCTGTTTTCAAACACACCAGTGGATGAATCTGAAAGCGGCACCCTTCTCAATGAACGAAAACTGGTGGAAAAGGCAGTAAGATGGAAGGACTGATAATAATGTTCACCCCACACCGAATATTGATCATCTGCTCTGTGTAAGGTCCATTGCAGCTGATAGCCTGAGGATGGGGAAGCTGAAGGGTGAGCTGTGTGGGTCTGAACCCTTAGATTCAACAAGCTTCCGGAGTGCCCGATTCAGTCCACCTGCATGTAACTCCTTCCCTTGCACCTGTCATCAGGAGGGCTTTTTCCTCTTTCAACTGCTCAGAGCAGCCAACAGAAAATTGGGGAGGGGGGAGGCAGTTAGAGAAGGGGGGTGCAGCAGCAGCAACCTAGTGCCAGACCAGAAGGGAGTGTTAACGGACAATTGGGGTTCCTTCCCATCCACCCTTATGTCCAATGCGCGCTCTCAAGGACAAGAGGTTAGATCCGGCAACAGCCAAAGCTAGGCCTGTGAGGCAGCAAGAGAAAGACCAGCCTCACAGCGAACCGGGAGATGCTCGAGCCCTGCCTCCTCCCTGGCTCGCGATGCCGGCTCGGCCAGCGCCCCGCAGGAAAACCGGGCCTCGCGCCGGCTCAGCATCCCTCCTCCAGCTCCCGCTCTCCCTCTTCCGCCCGCGCCCGTGCCACCAACCTTAGGCGTGCGGATGTGCTCCATGGTGGGCCGACTTCTGCTAGGTCCTGGGCAGGCGCGGCCTCACGCACCTGCGCGCGTCTGCAGCGCGGCGGGAGGGGCGCGGGGAGGGGGCTTCGCGCCCGGGAGCGGGCGGGCCACAGGGCTTGGCTCCGCCTCCAGGTGCGGCGGCGCCCGCGCGAGGCTGGCGTGCGGGCCCGGGGCGCCAGCGCGGCCCTAGAGCGCGCGTGCCCCGGTGTTCCTGCCATCTGCTCTGCGTGGGGCGGCCCGGCCCAGTCCTAGCTGGGGTCGCCGAGAGCCCTGGCTCCTCTTTAAGAGGGGCAGCCAGCGTAATACTGTGACGCTACGGTTCCCCAAGACACAATGGGGGCCTTGTGTTGGGTGTGGCCTCTTGGAGGATTGCTGGGGAGTACGCAGCTCCGCTCCTCCCATTGATGGGCTTCCTTCCAGAGCGTCCCAGGATAGGTAGGACTTCAGGGTGGGGCAGGAAAAAGGCTGCCACTTGCACTCCGGATCCTGAACGGCCTAGGAGGCTTTGTCTGTATGCTTGAGCGCGTGAGCAGCTGGCATAGCATTTGGGATAAGGGTGGCATTAATAGCAACAGTGTTAGAGCCTTAGGAGGTGTTTTATTAAGTCAGAAATCTCACATCAACCTGCCACTTAACTGTTGGAAGAGATGCCTTCCCTTGGCACCGTGTTGGGTGCTCATCTGCCATCTTCACTTAGCTCTAACTGAACTAGAAAGTAAAGATACAAAACATCCATGATAAGGTGTCATATTTCTATTCATGATATTAAGAGTAGTTGTTGCTATTGTTAATATCTTGCTGTGGGGGGTAAGCCTGAGAAGAAAGGCCACCACCACGTCCCCAACCTTTTTTTTTCTTGCAACCTTAAGTGCACAACCTTCCATTATAACTAAAATTTCACAAGACTGTACATAGTTCTTAGAATAATATCCATTCAATTTTTTTCCTAGGTTTTATTCATCTCTCTTTCTAATTGGATTGTAAATTCTTTAATTGTAGAGATTCTGGGGTTTTTTTAGCTCTTGTTGTTAAGTATATGGTAGGCACAATGTAGCTTTCTAAATAACTGTTTAATCAATAGGGTGTTACATTTATTTTAAAATTTCCAGAACTTTTTCACATATTTTGTAGCATTTCAACCTCCTACTGTCCTGGGAGACAATTAAAACAAGAGCAATATACTGGTGTCTGCATTTGACAAAACCGATCCAGGGTATAATCTGGACCTTAAGAACACCAGGAATAATAGAGTCAGGAGCATTCTCATCCCAATTCACTGGCCTCAGCCTCCTCATCTGCCTAAATGATCTTAAAGGGAGCTTCCATCTCCAAGTCCATAAGTACTAGGAATCCTGTATTCGTGTTGGGGTTTGCATTCTGATTGGGATAATAATCTTGGAATTATGTGATTTCAGGGCTCTTCTATCCCTCTACTGGTATGGAAATCAAGAGTTTACCTGGTGAATAATTTTTGCATACCACTGACCTTCATATTAGCATAGTTTTTTTAAGCACTCACAACACTAACTGGTACATGAAGAGACATAAATCTGAACAATATAAATGGTCTAGTTTTAAGAAAAATTTTCCAGATTAGTTCAAAAATACATCTTCTATTATCATAGTTATAAAGTCAGCATTAGGTTAAAATGAGTCAAAAATTACATTCAAATTACTGGGGTAAATTAGCATAGAACAAGCTATGTTAATTATTAATTAATTTATAAATTTGTATTTTAAAAAATTTATAAATAAAATAACAGGGAAAGAAATCTCTATAAGTAGACATTTTAGTTTGCTCTAACAATTCTCGGAAGAACCCAACCTCCCTAACTTGTCCCTCAGCTCCAGTGAGTATTCAGATTATTAGATCACAAACTGTGTTGACCCTTGCCAGCCACTCAGCACTTTGTTCTTACACTGCCTCATATCTCCAAGTTTCACTGCTTCTCTGAACCATCACTCAGTGGAGTAGAAGAGATTGAACAAAGCAGCAAGGGTTAGAGGGCAATGACTTGAGGGAATGTAGAGTACATCATTGAAATGCTAACTATGCTGATTCTAAGTAGGGCAAAAAAAGAAATTAGCCACTCATTTATTTAAGAAACATTGACATTAATTGCACTGACATGGATGGAGTTAAGAGTATTACGTGAAATCAGTCAATCAGAGAAAGACAAATACCATATGATTTCACTCATCTGTGAAAACAAAAACAAAACAGTGAGGAAAGGGGGAAAAAAGAGAGAGACAAACCAAGGAACAGCCTCTTGACTATAAAGAACAAAGTGATGGTTACCAGAGGGGAGGTGGGTGGGGGGATGGGTGAAATAGGTAATGGGGATTAAGGAGTGCACCTGTTGTGATAAGCACCATGTGTTGTATGGAAGTGTTGAATCCCTACATTGTACACTTGAAACTAATATAACACTATGTTAAACTAACTGGAATTAAAATAAAAACTTAAAAAAAAAACATTAACACTAATTAACTAATAGTCATACGCAAGTTGCTGTAGCAGATGCTGGGAGACTAAAACGAGATTTAGGGGAGAAGGATTCCAAGTTCCGTAATAGTGATGCAGACAACACCAAGGAAATGAAAAGTAGACCAACAAAGATGGCAACAGAGCGTGTGGAAATGCCAAAAGGAGCCTCAGGGAGATTGATTCACTTTCCATATTTCCATAAAAAATTAATGCATTTTCCATATTAAGTATACAGAAAATAATGGGTATCATAGACTTAGTTCTTGAAGTTTGATATTTGGTGTGTCTAGAACAAACCATGGGAAATTTGGGTGAATGCTGTATCTGTGAGTCTTCAAGAAGCAGAAATCTGTCCATCTGACCCCAGAACCAAGAAGTGACAAAGAGAAAAAAACTTACTCTTAAAACCCTATATAATTACATACGGATGAACACCTAGATTTGTACTACATCAGCCTTTATCCAACGGGTTGCCAAATGGTGATTTTTCTCCAGTATTCATGAGTCCTTGATGGAAAATAAGTAGAAGAGCAAAACTCTGGTCATCATCAAGCAAAATATCAGACAGTAGGGTTAAGATCTAGTGACCTGCATATTCATTGGTCTACTTCTTCCCTTGTGTGCTAAGGCACAATGTAGTTATCCTCATTTTATCATTAGTGTCTCATTTTTCAGGAGCTTTTACCTTGTAAAAATGGGAGATATGGCTGTATGCATCATTATTTAATTCTCCTCTTCTTCATGGGGACACAGGAGATTGGATTGTATGTTTCAACCCTGTTACTATTGGTTAAGGCCATGTGGCTATTTCTGTCCAGTGGGTTGTGAGAAGTAATATGTATCATTTTGGGGGTGAGGTCTTTCAGCTTCCTCTGCCCTCTTTTTTTTTTTTTAAGATTTATTTATTTTAGAGCACAAGAGCATGCACAAGTAGGGGGTGGGGCCGAGGGAAAAGGACAGAGAGAATCTCAAGCAGACTCCCCACTGAGCATGGAGCCCCATGCAGGGCTCTACCCCATGACCCTGAGATCCTGACCTGAGCTGAATGAAATCAAAAGGTGGACACTTAACCAACTGAGCTTCCCAGGTGCCCCTTCTTCCCTGTCTTGATATTTGGGGATCACATCTTAAGATTATAGAGAAAATTATGATGGAAAATTCAGTCTAAATGTATGATGTGACTGAGACGCGAAACTATTCAGCATTAGATTGAAATGAAGAGAAAGACTGTTTGCCCAAGTCATTACTCGGAAAGCAGTTACTCTGAAGAGCCACAGCCAATACTTTTGAGTGAAAAGAAGACATTTTTTTGTGGTGATGGTTGTTGCATGAAGCCTCGGAGATTTAAGCATTTATGTTTTGTACCTAGACTAGCCTATCCTGACATTACAGAGAGAGTCAGCATAATATCCTGTCTCCACCTTCTGTGTTTCTGATTTTTTTAAAGGGGGTTGAAAACGTCCTTAAAAGCTCTAAAGACATACGTCAGATGCCAAGACCTAAAGTACGCTACTATATATTACCAAACTTCTGGGGAACATCTTCAGAAATCTTTATTGCATAGATATTCTAATTGTAGATAATATGGCTATAGGAATTTTTAAACAAAAACTTGATATTCACTGGGAACTTTCCCAAAATCTTGTGATCTTCAGTGGCCTGAGGAGATTTGGATACTTATCAAATACTCGCAAGACTTTTTTTTTTTTTCCGGAATACTTACATTTCTCCTGAGGCAACTAAAACTTCTGATTTCACAGTGAAAACCAAACAAATGTTTTCTCAGGGGGTAGTATTGTTAATGATTACAAACTCAATGCAGTCCTCTTCAGCACTATCAGACCTCCACGGTCCCTGTTATTTGTGGAGGAGGGCACAGTCTTAGAGAGACATGTATTAGATACCCAGTGTAACAGAAACAGAGCCGTAGTGGGGGTTCTACCTGCAGAAAAAAACAGCGTCCTCCCCTTCCAGATTTTGATCCACTGGATGATGCAAACTATCGATGCCTTCTTTGGCCTCACCCTGTGCCAGGTAGAGTGAATGCTCTGTAGATGGCAGGCAGCTCTGCCCTTTCTCTGGGAACTAAGAGGAAACTGGAGAGCTCATAAAAACAGCACCTACTCTGTGAACAGGCAAGGTTTTAAAATAGTCTCTTACATTTTGTTCTCCTTCCAAGAAGGCACATGGCTTAAATCCAAGTCTGTCCTCAGACCACTTAGGACTGTGCATTGCCTTTCCACGGCCATTCCTTTGACCATCACTTTGATGCAAATAATTCCCATATCAGTATTTTTAGACCTCAGTTCCCTCTCTGCCTCATGTATTACGTTTCCATCCACTCACGGAGTGCCTCCACACAGAGGTTTCACCAATGCCACAAACTAGATGTGGTTGAGAACGTGGGCTCTCGAGGTGGACAGGCCTATTTTCCTATTGCAGCTCTGGCCTGTATAGGCTGTGTGACCTTAAGTCAGTTTTCTAAACACTCTGGGCCTCAGGCTTCTCAGCTGTAAGATGGGCATATTAATAAAACTTGTATTACTTTGTGTCTCAGGCTAAGGAGTAGATCTCTCAATATATGGATGTTTATTGTATCTACTATATCTTTATATGCCTTAAATGGTTAAATTAAAAAAAATAATTGCAAAAAAATAGTAGATAATTAACTTCCTTCTCAGGATGGATGTGACAATTCAATGAGATCGGGCACATATTTTGCAACAAATACTTTTTGAGTGCTCAAAAAACACTGTGCCAAGAACTGGGGATAAAAATGTGAACCAAAGCAATTAGAGCCCCTGCCCTCAAGATGCTTCAGTTTAATAATACCAGCTATTTTATTACCTTCTACCTAATACCAGACTCACCTCTTCACCTCAGAATTTCTCATGTTGGTCCCAATCACTCAAGCTCAAAATATCGGGGTTGTTTTGGCTTATGCCTGCCTGTCTCTGGCCCCCATGTGCAGACCTATGGAGATTCCCTCCCCCGCAGGCATTTCTCCCTCCACCGTCCTTGAATCTCCAGTCATGACTCTAATTCAGGTCTCACTGCTTCATCCTGGCTGGAATGGTAGGCTCTGCTGCCAGATTCCTCTTTGTAAAAAGCCACTTCGATCATGGCCCTCTAAAGCTGACAAGCCTTCAAGGGGTTTCCAGCTGCCTTCCGAATTCAACACCGTTTCCTTATTCCGTCATTTCAGGCCTGCCCACATCCTGCACTTCTCTTATACAAATTCAGCGGAGCCAGTCTCTGGCACTAAGGTGCTCCACAGATCTTTTTTTGAATGTGTTAATTAGGGGACCAATCACTTTCTGTATCTTGTACCGGCTTATCTCTATGTCTTTGCTCCTACAGTCCCTATCTGTCAAATTCTTTGAGGTTTCAAAATGCACTTCAGTTTTCCCTCCAGAGGCAGCTCTTCCAAAATAACTCTTGTCTTTTCAGTCCAATAAGCAGAGATTGTCATAAGCAGTTTGTTTTCATCTAGAAGCGTGCTCCTATGCGTCTCTGTCACAACTTATCCACGGAGGACCTTGACTGGTCCACTCTCCCAGGAGTACCATGCTGGCCTACTGCACTAACAATGTCGTACTGATTAGACCCGATAAGCAGAAAATAGCAGGTGCCCTAGATGCCCAAGCAAGGCACTCACTTTTGAGGATAGGTGTACGTTCTAGGAAAACTCAGGGGCCTGCCACCTCAGTGACGTTTCTAGAGAGATGCCGTAGTCTGGGACATAGCTTTAACTTTCCAGAAGTTGAAAGAGCTTCTCTGGTGTGAAAGGCATCTTGCTTCACTTTGCACCCTGACTGCTTCTCGCTCTAACCTGTTACTGACCTGCTAGCTCTGAGTGGGGCCATCCAGCTGGTTTGGGTTGTGGTGGAAACACATCCACCGCGGTGGCCTTTGACCCCAGCAGATACAGATGTGCTCAAGGCATCTGCAACAGCAGATGGGGGTTGGTACGGAGCCTCTGCAAGCTGCAGTTAAGGAATCACATGTGGTCCCTTGCATGGCCCAACCACAGTGCCTTTGTGCTCATTTTTAAAAGTTTCATTTATTTTTAATTCTGGTTAAATATACATAACTCAAAATTTACAATCTTAACTATTTTCAAGTGTACGGCTTAGTGGTGTTAAGTGCATTCACATTGTTGTGCAATCGTCACTACTATCCATTTCTAGAACTCTTTATCTGTGACACTAAAACCCTGTACCCATAAAATAGTAACTTCCTGTCCAGCCCCCAGGCCTCCAGCCACAAAGGGTGGAGGGGAGGGCACTTGTTCCAGTGAGCAGAGCTCTGCGCAGTTTTCCTGGGAACTTCATATACCTTGAAGGATAGATGGATAGGTGTACAGATCTATGCCAGTTTCAGGCTTGTGACCACCAATTTGCTCAAATGTCAGGAACTTGAAAGGAGAAAAAAATGAAGACTGGCAATGAGAACTAAGGAAAATATTTATGGACTGATGTCTCAGAATGAGGCCAAAGTATGAAAATATTACTGTTCTATATAAATACTATAGGACATCTGATTCAGTGACACTGTGACATTGTCAATAATTATATGGACAGGATGATCCATTTTATTTGTCATCAGTCTTTCAAGACCTTCCCAGCCTCCTGTATGAGTGACCATCATGGTAGGGATAAAGTTTGTATATGAATTCCACAGTGTGGCCTTCCCTCACTGAGTCTGATATGAGTACCACCATCGCTGGGTGCCCAGTCTGCCCACAGGAGAGACTGAGGCTCAGCCCCTCCCTTCCCCCACCCTATATGACACCATCCCTAGTGGCACAGCCTGCCACCTGTGGTAGGTTGATTATAATGAACCCCTCCCACTGTGGAAGGAGCAGGTATTTTTTCTTTTTTTTTTTTAAAGATTTTTATTTATTCATTTGACAGAGATCACAAGTAGGCAGAGAGGCAGGCAGAGAGAGAGGAGGAAGCAGGCTCTCCGCTGAGCAGAGAGCCCGATGTGGGGCTCGATCCCAGGATGCTGGGATCATGACCTGAGCCGAAGGCAGAGGCCTTAACCCACTGAGCCACCCAGGTGCCCCGGTATTTTTTCTTAATAGAATAAACTTACTTTAAATATGAATTTGTCTTACCTCCCCATAATACCTCTGTCAGCACCTCATCATTGGACTTACTTCATGCTTATTCACTCTCACAGTATCTCATAAAATATCTCTTTTTACCAAAAAAAAAAAAAAAAAGTGTTACACGAAAATAAGAAATGGGTAAAAGTCCACAGGATTCATTGGTCTTGTCATAAATGCATTTACTCAGAAGCTGTTAGTCTCATAAACTCATAGAATGACCTATTAAAGACTCTGTTATGACACCAACTAAGAGGTAAACACCTTCACATAGTAGGAGGATGTCCTAAAAGATGGAGTGTATGTTCTGAATGAATTTCCAGTATTATAGTCTGTCTCCTATGGGTAGACTATATGAGTCCAGGAAACCAGGGGTGGAAATGGGAATAGCACCTCTTATTATGAAACCTCTTCAAGCACTTACTATTTATTGCTCCCTGACTCTAAATGCTCCCACTGGGGGGCACAACAATGGTTTTATTGAACTGGAAATTGAGATTGCTGTGATGCTTCTCATGGCGTTAAACCAAAAGCAAACCAAAAAGGAGATACATCATTAGCCATGGAGATTGGCCCAAAGTATCCAGAGGGAAACAGGGTTGCTGTGGTTGAGGGATATGCTTTTCATTTTTACCCCATTTTCAGCTGTACACTCAGTTGGGTGCCTTTGTGGGGTAGGTTGGTACTCAGCCTGCATCACAGGCTTCCCTAATTCTTCAGACATTAGCAAATATCTGTCCAAGGTTCACGTTTTTGTAAATTCAGGAAGCTCTTCAGCTCCTATGGAAAAAATCATATTCCAATGGACCCCTACGGGACCGGATTTGCCTCACCTAAGAGTCTGGAAGCATCTGGGCCCCAATTCCAGTCCAGCCAGAATTCCTGGTCACATTTTGATTAGTGAAACATTAGAAACAACAAATAACAAGAATAAATAGAATTATTAAATAAAAATTTATGTGGCCATATATTAAATACTGTATGAGCTTTAAATTTTTTTTCGAAGAATACTTAATGACAGAAAAATGCTTCTGGCAAAATTTTAAGCCCAGAAACCAGCTACAAAACTATATATACAGTATGATCTGAGTTGTGCTTCAAAATCCATGTATGCCTGTGTGTGTATGTGTGAAAGTAAAGAGAAAGAAAAAAGAAGAAAAAGAAGGAAAAAAGAAGTATACAGATTAGCAATTCCATCTGGGTAGTGGGTTTGTGGGTGATCCTAATTTTTTAAAAATATTTTACAAAACTGCTGAAGCCACTCTGGAGAACTGTTTGGAGGTTCTTCAAAAAGTTAAAAATAGTTCTTCAAAAAGTTAAAAATTGCAATCCAGCAATTGCACTGTTAGGGACTTACTCAAAGGCTACAAAAATATAGATTCTAAGGGATACATGCATGCTGATGTTTGTAGCAGCATTATCAACAATAGTCAAACTATGGAGGGAGCCCAAATGTCTGCCAACTGATGAATAGATAAAGAGGTTGCATATATGTATATATATAATGAAATATTGCTCAACCAGCAAAAAATTGAAATCTTGCTATTTGCAATGACATGGATGCAGCTAGACCATATAATGCTAAGTGAAATAAGTCAGAGAAAGAAAAATACCATATGATCTCACTCATATGTGGAATTTAAGAAAGAAAACAGATGAACATATGGGAAGGGGTGGGGAGAAAGGAGAGAGGAAACAAGCCATAAGAGACTCTTAACAATAGAGAACAGACTAAGGGTTGTTGGAGGGAGGTTGGTGGGGAATGGGCTAGATGGGTGATGGATATTAAGGAGGGCACTTGTTGTGATGAGCACTAGGTGTTGTCTATAAGTGATGAATCACTGAATTCTACTCCTGAAACCAATATTCCACTGTATGTTAACTAAAATTTAAATTTTAAAAAGTATTTTACAAATATTTATAGTGCATATTTTCATAATTGTAAAGAACATGATTTTTTAAAGGCCCTTTCAAATCAATAATCAATAGTTGTGACATAGTGTTGTGACTCAAAGCAAATATTTTTGTGGAGATAGGCTCTATTTTGTTTTTTCAGAACAAAACATAAGTTGGATATTAAGAAGTTGAGAGAACTTCTAAGTATATACTTCCTAAAATTTCAATTCAGAAATAATCTTTCTGAAAAGTAATCCTTTTTTCCAGATAAAAGCAAGCTTATTCTCCATGAGGAAACAATAAAAGCAAAGATCCCAAATGTAAAACAATAGCTGGAAAAAGAGAAAAGGAGGGTACTCCCTCTTGAGTTGTCAGGATCTTGGCAGTGTGTTCTTACAACCAAAAAAAAAAGAAAAAAGAAAAAAAATTTTCTATGAAGTACATTCAAGTTTGTAGGAATGTTCTGTGGTGCTTTAAAGCCAAGGTTCTGTAAAAATGACTTAATTGATCTCTAACTTTTAGCAAAAATCTGAAAGGTACCTTTGATGTTTGGGCCATGGGATTTACATAATTAATACAACTGACCTTAATCTTCCCTCTTCTTTTTATTTAGCTACAAATACTAAATATTGGCAAAATGTGTATGAACTGGGAACTCACAACCAGGCCCACTCAAGATTGTTAATAAACAAATGTAAGAGTTGTTCTTGGGCTGCCTTACAGTTTCTTGTGGAGATGATGAGTAATTTTGAATGATGGCTCTGCAAGGAAATTCCTCTCTTTTTTGGCAGAGAGAACATTTTTGTAAACAAAAGCAGTGGATTTGTTCAAAATGATGAACTAACAAGGATTTGATCTGTACCTGCCTTGCAGAGAACCATCTATGTTCCCATTTAGATCTGGCAGTCATTATAGACTGCCTCGCCACTGCACAAAACAGCTCGAGCACAGCACAGGATAGGAATCCCATTATTTTCAGGTAGAACCACAGATCAAGTTTATTTTCAGTGTTTTGTCCGTGGGTCATTCTACCATTTTGCAGGGAGTCTCCTTGGATAGTCGCTGATTGATAAGTGAATTCTAGTCCAGAAGTCATGTGGTAAGTAGGCTGGGTAGTGCTGAGTCTTCACAAGTAGTGACTAAATTTCTGGGCCATCCCTTAGAAGGTGATACCAACAATGGTACTAATTATGTTTACACCGTATTGAGCGTCTATTTCCAACATGATGTCTACATCTAACATGATGTCTACATCATGGCTTGACTATGCAGTTTAGAAAGAGGCCTCCCTTAGAAACAGAAGGGGGCACCTCACAAGCCAGGAATAGTAGTGCCGGCAGCCTTCAGTGAGAGGGGTGTCAACACAAGTGACTTCTCGTGAGGACCAGGATCTCAACCCTTTCTCATTTAGCTTAAAGGTTAAAGAATATCTGGAGAGTCCATGGTCTTTCAGACGATGAAACAATATTCTAAAAGGATATAAGGTTACACATATATAACTATGTATGTGACTTTTTTGCAGTCATATGTAGAATATCTCAATGCAATAAAGTGTCAATAAAAGATCCACTTCATAGCTTCAGTTCGTCCATACCTGAATTTTATGGTAATTTTTTTAAAGATTTTTATTTATTTTTTTGACAGACAGAGATCACAAGTAGGCAGATAGGCAGGCAGAGAGAGAAGGAGGGGAAGCAGGCTCCCTGCTGAGCAGAGAGCCCGTTGTGGGCTCGATCCCAGGACTCTGTGCTTTAACCCACTGAGCCACCCAGGTGCCCAAGAATTTTATGGTAATATTAATGAGCATTTGTTCATTCATTTTGGTCTTGGGAAGAGTAAACAGAGAATTTATAGAAGGAGATGTTTGAATAGAGATAGTTCTATTTATTTTTTTTTTAAGTTGAGAAAAACTGATCTTAATCTATTTTAACCAACAATATCCTGGCCCAGCTTTGAAAGCACTGCTTAAACTCTAAAAGTTTTGAATTAAAGAACGCAAGAGAGAAGGGAGGGGTGGGGATGTCTAAACAATGACTCCCCGTGACCTTCTATTTAGTGTGACCCATCTTTGTATGTCCACTATCCCTGAAAACCAAAGCAGGACAGTAGACTCACAAGAAACTAAAAATAGAGCTTCCATCACTACAAAGCCTAAAAATATTACAAAATGTGGGGTGCCTAGGTGGCTCGGTCAGTTAAGCATCCAACTCTTGGTTTTGGCTCAGGTCGTGACCTCACCATCATGAGATAGAGCCCCACGTGGGGCTCCTTGCTCTGCGGGGAGTCTGCTTGGGATTCTTTCTCTCCCTCACCCTCTTCCCCTCCCCCCACTTGTGTGTGCAAGCATGCTCTCTCCCTCTCTCTCAAATAAATAAATAATATGTTTAAAAAATTACAAAATTCCCAGTAGTGCTATAAATTGATATTATTTGTCTCTTTGAAGGAGATATAATGCATACCCTAAACACCAAAAAATAGGGCAAATACATAGAGACAAAAGAAGACTTTTCTAAAGTAATTTTATATCTCAATTCTCTCAAGTAAGTTACCTGAGGTGGCATTGACATGAAATGAAGCATTTGTTTTAATGTTAGGAGGAGAAGCTGACTAGAAAATAAATTGCCTAGGATCCAGCAGGAGAATGTGACAGTGTTCACTGACTGCATTAAAATATTCATCGCGTGAAAACTGGACACCTGAAGCCTTTGTGCTTTGGAAGAGGAAGCTGCCACAAGCCATGGGTTGACTTATTTCACTCAGCATAATCTCTTCCAGTCCCGTCCATGTTGCTACAAAAGTCGGGTATTCATCCTTTCTGATGGAGGCATAATACTCCATAGTGTATATGGACCACATCTTCTTTATCCATTCGTCTGTTGAAGGGCATCTTGGTTCTTTCCACAGTTTGGCAACCATGGCCATTGCTGCTATAAACATTGGG
>PISX010010437.1:0-70367 GCA_004024625.1 Mellivora capensis | reverse complement strand
TTGACTCTCTCTGCTTGACTTATTTCACTCAGCATAATCTCTTCCAGTCCCGTCCATGTTGCTACAAAAGTCGGGTATTCATCCTTTCTGATGGAGGCATAATACTCCATAGTGTATATGGACCACATCTTCCTTATCCATTCATCCATTGAAGGGCATCTTGGTTCTTTCCACAGTTTGGCGACCGTGGCCATTGCTGCTGTAAACACTGGGGTACAGATGGCCCTTCTTTTCACTACATCTGTATCTTTGGGGTAAATACCCAGTAGTGAAAATGTTAAAAAACAAAAATAAAACTGGTGGCATCACGTTACCTGATTTCAAGCTTTACTACAAAGCTGTGATCACCTTGTCTATACTTTTAATAGAAACTGCGCCATCCTGTAGAGAGACAAGCTTGTAGCTACAGAGGGCTCACACACTGATTACCGTTCAGTCTGGTTCTCTGAAGATTGATCATGAACCAAGTGATACACTCAAGGATCTCATAAACCAAAAATTGTTCTTAAGATTAGAATCTCAAAGAATTTTAGAGACTCACTTTTTATCATGACACCTGTCACCAGAGGGTCGATGTGGATGAATGGTCACACACATACACACACACGTGTGAGCCATGCTTCCACTCATTGCTTTGGGATAAAGATCAAGTATTTATCATGGCCAGGAGGGTCGTGCATGGGCACGTGCTGACTCTGTCTACACTGCAGGCTCATCACACTACTCTGCACCCCCGTCTTTCAGTCCTCCGTATTCAGTGTGGTCCCTCCCATGTCACGGTCTTGCATGTGCTGGACCCTCCATCTAAAATACTCACGCTCCTTATGCCTTTGCTTGATTAACCCCTACTTCTCTTTCAGATCACAGCATAGAGGGACCTTTCTTGGGAGCCCTCCCTGAGTCCCAGAGGAGCTCAAATTTCCCTTCTATACATGGTATACATGGTACCTCCTTTCTTGGCATTAATCTGGGCTGTGATGTAAAATCTATGCCTGTCTTCCCAGATGGGGAACTCTGTCCTCTTCCCTAAGCCCCCAGCCCCTAGCCTTGTGCCCGTCCCACAGGAGGCACTCAGGATCTCATCAAGGAATGACTGAAGAAGAATGTATACTTTGATTTTTTTTTAATTCCCATTTTCTGATGAGATAAGCAAAACTGAGGCCCTCTGTTTATTTTCTGAGATCACACAGTCGATTAGACATCAAAGGGTTGAGACCAGAGCCCTGGGGTGCCTCCAGCTGTTGGTGCATTTCAGGACAAGGCTTCCTCCTGTGTAATCAATGACTGGCTAAGCTGAGTGGCAGATTTCCCACATAGAACTTTTTAACCAAGGTCAGGAAATTGGGGTTTATTTTTCTGGGGAAATGTGGAAACTACAGAATTGTGAACAGGATAAAAAGTTATGACTTATATTCGAAGGAAATTGCTTTTCACTATAGAAAATTACTGCCTGCTTTTCATCTCTGAACACAATTCCGTCTCTGGTTATGAAATCATATTCTTTTCCATATATCATTTTTTTCTTTGCTTCTGTCTATGGCATGTATCAAATAAAAGCTATTTTCCTTTTTTTCTTAAAAAAAAAAAAGGAGAAGAAGAAGAGAAAGAAAAAGTGACCAGGCAGTTTATTTTTTTTATTTTTTTCAGTGTTCCAAAATTCATTGTTTATGCACCATACCCAGTGTTCCACGCAATCCGTGCCCTCCACAATACCCACCACCAGATTATTTTTTAGGAGGTCACCATTTGTTGCTATAAAAAGCATGATCTGGGTTTTCCATAGAACAATTACTGATATTGATTCTGGTTGTATTGAACAGAAATAAAGGGAGAAAAAAAGCAAGTAGGTGGTAAACAAGTCCTAGAAAACCTAAGTGCTAGCATAATCAGTACCTGGCTTGTGGAGAGCACCAACAGAAAGAGTTCCAGACAGTAATGGCAGCTCAGTTGGGGGGATGTCAATGACAAGCACAGTGGGCATAAATCTTGGTTCACACACTTAAGTATACAAGAAATGCCATTTTTTTAATTATCTCTCATAACTTTTCATGATAGACCTCATTTTTTTATGAGGTAAGCACCTTTCCTCTCCTGTGTTTGTGCCACTGTCCAGGGTGTTGGGACATCTGGAGGTACATGGAGAAAAACTCTCAGTCCACAAAGATTGGCATCAGG
This sequence comes from Mellivora capensis, assembly GCA_004024625.1. Taxonomy (NCBI): domain Eukaryota; kingdom Metazoa; phylum Chordata; class Mammalia; order Carnivora; family Mustelidae; genus Mellivora; species Mellivora capensis. The sequence goes on along the minus strand of PISX010010437.1, from coordinate 68,192 downwards.
GTGGCCCTATTGACATGGCCATTCAGGTCCTACACCACCTATAGTCTTCCAAACTGGATGCCCCGTTACTGAGGCTCTTTCCCTCTTGGATCTTATCATGATCTTTTCCACAACACCGTGAAAGGAGGCAGTATGGAGAAAGTCCAGTGTTATGGGTGGAACTGTGTCCCCCCAAAAAGATATGTGGAAATCCTAACCCCAAGTACCTCAGAAAGTTACCATATTTGGAGATACAATCTTTGCAGAGGTAATCAAATTGAAATGAGGTCATTAGGATGGGCCGTAATCCAGTATGCCTGTGTTCTTCTAAAAAGGGGAAATTTGGTCACAGAGACAGACACACAGGGAGAAGACAGCCATGTGACTGGAAGGATGCACCTACAAGCTAAGGAATAGCAAGGACTGCCAACAAACACAGAAGCTGGAAGAGACAGGGCAAGATTCTTCACTAGAGCCATCAAAGAGAGCGTGGCCCTACTAACACCTTGATATTGGCCTTCTAGCTTCCACAACTGTGAGGTAATCAATGTCTGCCGTTTTAAGCCACTCAGGCTTTAGAACTTTGTTATGGCCATCCTAGGAAATGAATAAATCAGGTGGTCCCCCTTCTTCTGGCCAAGACACTTGGTGCCTACAGACCAATCCACTTCCCTCATGGGCTTAGGCTTTGGAGAACAAGGACAGAAAAAAGTGCTGGCTATCTGTTCTCCTGGAACACGTATTTCCCCCCAGGCACTGAACACAGGACCTGCTACCTGCTTGAATAGGGAGACACAAAAAATGGGGAGAGAAGGGTAAAACCATGGATTAATATCTCAAAACAAACCCATGGATTAATATCTCAAAAGACAGTCCAACCCACATGGTAACAGTAACCTCAGAAATACCCTCAGAAGGAGGGCACCAAAGTCCTCAGTGGCCCTAATGCATGCCCTCTAGTGTCTCAGCTGGGTGAGCTATGGGGCCATTTGGATCCGAGTCAGCATAAACGAGGCCCTCATGCCTCTACTTCATAATCCAGCACCTCTGAAGGCATTGCTAAACCATCACTGCACTCTTCTCCCTGGAGCCTAGTCTTGGCCATCAGATCCTTGGTGCAAAGTTCTAGACACATACCACTGAAAAATCAAAGGTGGTAATTAAAATGGGTAATGTAGTAAACAAGCATGCAGCAAGTCACAGGTCCACCTGTTCTGAGCCCGTGCCAAGAAGCTGGGCTGTGCAGGAGAAATTCAAATAACATCAAGGATTTGAGACATCACAAATTTATAGTCCTTGGTCTCAACCAGGTCCTTCATGCACATGTGTCTGTTCCATCATCTGTGTCTCTTCAGTCAACTTCTTATCCCATACCCATCAAGAATCCCAAACTCTGCTTTTCTCAAACTTTCCACTCCCCATTCCACCACCATCCCCCAAATCCATGCAAGTTTCACCACCTACTTACAAAAGAGCAGAAGTACCGTTCACTTCCTGTTCTTCTCCCAACACAATGACGTGTATCCTCGACCAGTATTTCCTTCTTCCTTCTGCCTCAGTGGACTTAGAATTCCTGCCCCTCAACACCAGCCTCATCATTCTGGGTCCTCTGCCATCACTCCCCCACTTCTGGGAGTTCGAGCTGCTGGAATATAGGAGCCTCAAGGCTCTTTCTGTTGTGTTCACTAAGTTCCTGGCACCTAGTAAGTATTCAGTAATTATGTATAAATGAATATGTCAATCATTCTCTTTCTCTTGCATCCTCAGTTTCTATACAAATGTTATCCCCTTAGTACAAGAATATGCTAAAGTCCTTTCCATTAAAAAATCAGTAAACAAACTACTTTCTTTCAACCTATGAATATCTGTCCAGCCACCCCCCGCCAACATCTCCTTCCTCCCTTGCAGCTAAATTTCTTAGAGGAGCTGTACATATTCCCTTTTGTGCACATTCACTGGCTTACCCTGAGATGCCCCTCCCCTATTTATTTCTCAACTCAAGAAAAGCTTGCCCCCCACTGTCTCACCTCTCTGTGCTCCTTGAAAGGGGTCTCTCTTTCCAAAGTCATAGTGGTTCTGCGATAACCAATGGAAATTCTTCCATCCTTACCTGGTTTGCTCTCCTGTTCCCCTTGACACTTCTGAACAACACCTCCCCACTGACACCTTTGTTTCTTGTTTTCCCTCTCCCAACCACTCCTTCTCTATCTCATCAAATGCTCTTCTTTCTCTTTCCTGTTCTCCTCCCTCTGCCCTCTGGACAGTTTCATCTGTACCCACATTTACTCTCTAACCTAAATTTCTTTCCAAAACTGCAGCCCCTTATTTCATACTGGACTTTTTCAACAAGAGTCCCCAAAACTCTCATAAGTGTACGCGTGCAGAACTGAGCCCATCCTGTTTACATCTCATACCTCCTCCCCATCTGCATTTTCTGTCCCTGCAATAGGCAACACCATTCATTTAGTTGCCTAAGCAAGACACCTGGGAGTCACCCCCAATTGCTCCCTCCCTGTCACCTTTGGGCACCAATTAGTCATTAAGACCTGTCAAATTTACTCTTAAAATGTGCCTTTGAATCAAGCCATCTCCCCATTGCCAAACCCTTAGTTTTGGTGCCACCCTTTCTCATGCAGAATCCTGCAGAACCATTCTACTTTCATTCCTTCCAATCCACATCCTCCAGTATTATTTTTCAAAAATCTGATCGCCTAATTTCCTGACTTAAATGAGCTCAGTATTGGGGTCATCTGGGTAGTTCAGTTGGTTGAGCATCCAACTCTCGATTTCAGCTCAGGTCATGATCTCAGGGTCGTGAGATAGAGCCCCAATTCAAGCTAGCACTCAGGGTGGAGTCCGCTTAGGATTCTCTCCTTCTACCTCTGCCCCTCCCCCACCCACATATGTGCGCTCACACATGCCCTCTCTCTCAAAAATTAGTTGATTAATTAAGTAAAATAAATGAAAAATTTCAATATTCCCCTTCCCCCAGAGCTCTCATGCTACGGCACTGCTGGTCTGGCTCCTGTTGCTCCTCAAGCCCCGCGTCCAGCCATATTCAGGGTTCTGTGCCTCTGCACTTTCAAAATGGTTCCCTTCCTCCCTTTACTGGCTGACTCCTACTTGTTTATCAATACTATATTAATCAGGACTCCTTTGGTCATACATGATAAAAATCAAAGTGAAAATAGCTTGAGATAAAATAGAAATTTATCATCCAGATAATGTGTGGTGTAAGGAACTCCATGAACAAGAATGTGCCTGGTCTTTGGATTATATTAGTTTTCCAGAACAGCCTTAGCAAAGTACCACAAACTTGATGGATTAAAGATAGAAATTTATTTCTATGTTTAAAAATGTCTAGAGGCGGGGCACCTGGGTGGCTCAGTGGGTTAAGCCGCTGCCTTCGGCTCAGGTCATGATCTCAGGGTCCTGGGATCGAGCCCCGCATCGGGCTCTCTGCTCAGCAGGGAGCCTGCTTCCCTTCCTCTCTCTGCCTGCCTCTCTGCCTGCTTGTGATCTCTCTCTGTCAAAAAAATAAATAAGTAAAATCTTCAAAAAAAAATGTCTAGAGGCTAGAAGTGTAAGATCAAATACCAGATGCATTGGCTTCTTAGGACAGCTTTTCTCTTCGACTTATAGATACTGTCTTCTAGTCTTCACATGTTCTTCTGTCTGTGGGCATCTGTGTCCTAAGTATTTCTTATAAAGACACCAGTCATATTGGATCAGGACCAACCTAATGACTCCATTTTACTTTTATTATCTCTTTAAATACCTTATTTCCAAACATAGTTACAGGCAAGGGGTTAGGGTTTCAACATAAGAATTGGGGATAGGTGGCTAGTTCACCCCATTCTGACCCTCCATCTCTAACCCTTGATTCTCCATTCAACTTTATCTATGTGCAGACTAGCAGACAACATAGCAGCCAACAGTCTTGACTTTTCCATCTTCTGGCTTCAATCATTAAAAAGACTATCCCAACTTTCTCATCCCTAGGCCAGAATGTCCTGGAGTAAAGACCCTTTTACTCATGTGAGGTCAGAGCTGTCATGGTAGCATCTCCAGACTGAGTTTCCAGGGAAGAATAATGAAATGGCTTCCATTCCTACTCCCCAATTTTGCCAAAAATACATGTGAGAAAAAACTAAATCCTTCGTTTTCTAATTGTCTTACAAAGTCCACTTTTTGTGCCAATTTCTGTTCTTCCTTTCAGCAAAATTAAGAAAACATTCATCTCATAGGTAGGCTGTGTTGAAGAATGTATGTTCCCTCAGGCTATGTGATTTTAATTTTGACTAAACTGAGAAGATTGGAATCCGGAAAGAAGGACAATACATCTGCAGGTACCCACTCCAAATAATTGTTCCTCACTCGTAAGAATGGTTGAAAGTATCTTCTCTCACCCAACACACATACATGCTGCCTATACACCAACCCAGCTTAGTCTTAGAGTAGGTGGGACATTCTAGTCAGCCCCTGCAAAGATGTCTTTTGTCACAAATGCCATGCCCAATACTAAATGCTGTTTCTGTCCTGCTATGTGGCAGGGTGATTGTTCTGAGAAAAAAAAATTCAGACCCAGTTCATACAAAGTTCCTCCAGCACAGGGTTGTTGCTGTGAATGGAACTGTGTCCCCCCAAATCTCATACATTGAAGTTCTAACCCCCAAAGCGATGGTATTAGAGTTGAGGTTTGGGAAAGATAATTAGATTTAGATGAGGCCATGAAAGTGAGGATCTCATGATGGGATACTAAAATAATTTTCCCCCTTTTATTTCTTCCTCCCTTCCTTTCAACATATTAAATAATTCTTTGGGGGTGGGAGAAAACAAATGTAATACTGACTTGACTTCAAGTCTGGCTGTGATAATTCTTATTTAACTAGTTTCATTCTAGATTTTGAAAAAAGAAGAAAATCAGAAAAAGAACTCCGTTCTCAGAGGAAGAACATCAACTTTCTACAGAATTCACTTTAATTTTTCTCCTTTCCTCAAAACAGGAGTCAACCAACCCTTGGGTAAGTCACCTGTGTTCAGAGTACAAAAGCACAGTGTTTGGCTCTTGAAATAGACTGCCTAGGTTCAAATCCTGGCCTGGCCCCTTACTGTGTGATGTTGGGCAAGTAACTACACTATGCCTCAGTTTCCTCATCTGTATAAGAGATAATATTAATGGTATTTTTTAAAAGATTTTATTTATTTATTTGATAGACAGAGATCACAAGTAGGTAGAGAGGCAGACAGAGAGAAAGGAGGAAGCAGGCTCCCTGCTGAGCAGAGCTTGATCCCAGGACCCTGAGATCACGACCTGAGCCGAAGGCAGAGGCTTAACCCACTGAGCCACCCAGGTGCCCCGCCTCTAGACATTTTTAAACATAGAAATAAATTTCTATCTTTAATCCATCAAGTTTGTGGTACTTTGCTAAGGCTGTTCTGGAAAACTAATATAATCCAAAGACCAGGCACATTCTATATTATATATATATATATATACTATATATATATATATATATATATATATTGTATATATATATATATATACAAATATATATATATATTTAATATAATCCAAAGACCAGGCGCCCCACATTAATGGTATTTTAGAACATGGCAGCTGCTATAAGCACCCTACAGATGACATGGGAAAATGGTACCTCAGAAGGGAAAGGTGGTAGAAAGGTTGTCCTAAGCTGTTAAGAAAGCCTCAGTGCATGTATCAATCACCTACTCCAGGAAGCCTTCTGGAGTGCAGAGAGAGTCTTGCTAACCAGGCCATAAAACTCCACAAGGGCAGTTATCCAAAGAAATAGATAAATTGTATGTTTGTATTCTGTGAGTTTAAACATGTTTAAATCTTGCTATAGAACACAGTGTGTTCTGAAGACTGGCAGCATCAACATTGCCTGAAAGCTTATCAGAAATGTTGAATCTGACTCACTGGCATCAGAATCTTCTTTTAACAAATCTCCAGGTCATTCATTTGCACTTGGGAAGCACTGGTTTAGATGCTGCCTCTTAAGAGGTGACAAGTGATAAGTGATAAGAACCACTCGCACCACCACTCCTGGAAGGGATGCACAGAGGGAAACTGAAGGGGGTTTCTCAGCTCATGGAGGTAGTGAGGGCTCCTTAGTCCCATAGTCATTGGCCACCGTATCTGTGGAAGAAAACGGAGGGCCAGGGAACCTGCTCCTAGAATATCTCTTCCGTAAAGGTCATATCCTAACCAAAGTCAACTGTAAGATACTGAGTTTTGAACACCAGGTAAGTATAAAATCATAACATATGTAAAACACAAAAATTGAATACGCAGGTAAAACTTGATCATTTGCATGCAGTTCAACCAATTGGACAAGTTAGGGTCCATTCTATCTCCTCCTGACTTGATGTACACAAATCATAACCTGTTTATACCTCCAACCTACCACTTAATATAATGTTCTCTAATCCTTTTTTACTTACTCTTTTCCCCCAAGCTCATCAACAGTGGGACTTGTGACTTTCATTTTGTATCTCTGACACCTGACACAGCACGAGAGACACTGAAAAGTACACAGTAGGCATTCAAATAAATATTTGTTGAAATGAAAATGAATTGCTTTCCAAACTGTTACCTGTAGAAATACAATATCAGGAGGATATACCACACTCTGCTAGAAGTGTCTTGTTAATTCTAGAATTCATTTTCTTATGTTGAATTACAAAGAAATTAATCTAGGCGGTGTATATATTTAAATCCTAGCTCTCTTCGCAATCTGAGGATGATACAGAGAGAAAACATATCGGGAAACAAAAAACAGAGATGTGTAATGGGGCAGGGACAGCCAAAGAAGGATTTCTGGATAGAAAGTTTAGAGAGAGGAATTTAATAGGAAAAGAAGGAAAGAGAGGTCCCTCACCAGCTTCTAAATACAGTGAGACAGCAGGGAATGCGCCTGTGCTTGGATCATCCAAATCATCCCTGGGTCAGGAAAAAGAGTGGGGCATGGGAACATTTCAGCAATTCATAGCTTTCCTGTAATACATGTATAATGTTCTGCTCCAAATTTTCAACATGAGAGGAAGGAGATTTCCCGCACCACCAAGGAATTCTCCAATACCAGCTGGTATCCTACAGTTCAACTCAATTCTGACATTGTCCATGTGGAGATAGCATAAGATCCCACCAGTATGAGGTTCACTCCCATGAGACTGCCCCCCAACACACACACTTCAGATGCCACCAAGGTCGGGCTGTCACCTGTGCCTCTGACCCACAGGCTGCAGATCAGAGATTCCAGAAACTCCCTCCTAGGGTTTGATTAACTTGCTAGAATGGCTTACAGAGCTCAGAGAAAACATTTTAACTGACTAGATCACCACTGTATTATAAAAGAGTATAATTCAGGAATAGCCAGATGGAAGTGATGCAAAAGGCAAAGTACAGAGAAAGGGCCTAGAGTTTCTGTGTCCACAGAGCGTACCATTCTCCCAGAATCTCCATGCATTCACCAACCCAGAAGCTCTCAGAACCCCATACTTTGAGATTTTCGTGGAGGCTTCGCTATTCAGACTTGATTGATTAAATCATCAGCTGCTTGCTATTAAACTCAATCTCCAACCCCTCCCCCTTTCCTCGGAGGTGAGGGGGATGGGACAGAATTCCAACTTCCTAATCACAGGTTGTTTCTTCTAGTAACCAGTCCCCACCCTTAAGTGCTTTCCAAAAGTCACCTCATTAATATAATAAAGAGACCTTTATCACTCTCATCACAGGACATTCCAAGGATTTTAGGAGCTCTGCCAGAAGGGGAAGAAGACCAACCTAATATATATTTCTTATTATAAATCACAGTATCAGACATGTCTCACAAGTACAGGTTTTGTAATGAGTCTGGGATTTCTTGCAGTCATTGGGGTGGTCTCTACTGCCACCAAGAACCATTGAGCGATTACACTGGCACACCCTTGGGAATGCCTCCTATGCTTCCTGTACCCTAATCGTCATGGTCTTCTCCTTATAGTGAATGAGAGAAAGCATGTGAGGGTCAGTGGTGCAAAGCACACCTATGATTTTTGTGTGGAAAAGAGAACTGAGGCGCCTGGGTGGCTCAGTGGGTTAAAGCCTCTGCCTTCGGCTCAGGTCATGATCCCAGGGTCCTGGGATTGAGCCCCACATCGGGCTCTCTGCTCTGTGGAGAGCTTGCTTCCTCCTCTCTCTGCCGGCCTCTCTGCCTTTTTGTGATCTCTGTCTGTCAAATAAATAAATAAAATCTTTTAAAAAAGAAAGAGAGAACTAAGACATAGACACACAATCAGACAGATGGAGATCACTGATCAGAAGCTGTGTTGGAGGATGTGGTCTCAAGGTCTGGCCAAATGAGCCAGTTAACTATGCTTCCTTGAATTCAACTAACCCACCAGCCATAGATCACACTGGACCACACGAAGTCCCCTGAACGGACAGGGCCTGCCCCGTTACACTGAGTTTGTGGCCAAGTACTCATTTCAGTGTCCTCTCTATAGGCAGTTAGAGGCCAAGAGAGAGAGTTAAGAGAAAGCTGAGGATACTCCCAAGTTCAGCATGGACACAAGGCAGAGAGGAAATAGGAATGTTATTCTAGTGGAAGTCCCCCACACAGATCTTGGGAGGAGGAATGCAATGTTCTGTAGGAAGTGCTGTTTCCACTTTCATGATGCAACCGCTAACACCACCCACCACTGTTCCTTTAGGGATCCTCCGGAGTTTAGAGGTGGAAGTGTCGATATAGCCACCAGAAAACTCACCAATGGATCAAACAGTGCATTGAACTGGGGCTGAAAATACACTCTCTTCTATTTCTCATACCCAAATAAGTCTTTCAATATAGGTCATCTGAGGTTCTGAAATTAGATTAGTACTAACAACACAAAGATACTCCAATAATAAAAATGTCTCTTTATTGTCAAATTCTTGGGGGATTAAATCCTCTTGCAAATTAAAGCCCCCAAAAATCAAAATTCTAAAGTGAAATATGTTGCCCTTATGAGTCTAAAATACAAAAGAGAGTTCTTGATGCAAAAAAAAAAAAAAAAAAGGAGGGGGAGTTGTAAATTTCAGAGGGGAATTCGGGTTCTTTCTGTAGCTATCCCCTGTGCCTCCTCTCATTGAGGTGGATATAGTTTCTTCAAGCTTCAAAGTCTCTCATGAATGTCATCTTTTTAGGTAATCCAAAAATTTAATAAACACATATAATTATTACAGTGCTAGCTTCATACCCACAAATTGAGGAAACAAAAGCACTGTCAGCTATTTCAGAAAAAATTAGGTTCCTAGAATTAGTGTGTGAGGTTGCCAAACACCGTAACAGAGGCTTGGTATCTGAGGAGAAAACAGAAAATTGCAGAATCAGTCTTCTCAGGAGCCTTCCCAGTTGCCCAGAGCTGGAACCAAGTCCGGCTGGGACATTCCTCCATGTAGGCCTTAACTGTGACACCATTTATGTGCCATATCTAAGTGGAAAATGTCTCCACTCTCAGGAAGGACTTCTTAGAAACGTGTTGACCATCTCGGACACCGGATTTTATAGGAGGTCTTTCCTTTCCTTGCAGCCCATACAAAATCTCTGGGCATTCATTGCTCTTTGAGTCCTGTGTGTCTGACATCTTAGTCATGAAGAGATTGGAGGCTATTAGGAACACTGGCCCCCAGATTCTCTTGGAACTGTGAACAGACAGTACTGAGCCACAACGGTGCTTTGACGATCTCGAAGGCAACCAGAATGGGTCACTTGGTAGAACCTGCTTTTTGGGGAATTTCCCCCCACACCTTCACATCGCTTCTAGTGAAGAACCACCCTTGGTAGGTCCCTGAAGTGAATGTGCCCAGGCTGAGTCCAGGACCTATGCTCTGGAGCAGCTAGTAAGGACTCAAACCTCCACCACGTGCTTCTCAGGACACAGTTTACCGCAGGTTTGGATGGTTCCAGGCTGCAGGGACTGGTGCTCTCTGTTCTGTCTTTACTTGCAGAAGGGAGATGTACACCCATGCTCTATTGCCCGCTGTGATTCCCCTGTGTCTCTCAGAAATGTGAGTTTCTAACAGTGTAATCACCTTCTGGAGACGATCCCCTTTCCTCTCTCCTGCAAAGACATAACACATTTGCCAGATTCAAATGTCCTCCTTCCTTTCTCCCTCCCATGGTGCCTGCTGTTTTTTCTAACACATTCCTCACACTTGTTCTGTTCTTCCATAGCAGAAGACATAAAGTCAATGAATTGTAAGACTGACAAAAACAAGCGTTGTTCAAGTCTTGTTCATTGTCACTCTCTGAACAGGTTAATCCCCTGGAAGATATACTTCCATCAAACTAACATCTAACCCTGGCCTGCCTGCCTCTGTCTTATAGATCACATCTTTGCTCAGTATTCCTTTAATGTCATAATTCTATACATTTATTGGTCAGGAATCCCCAGGAATCCCCACACAAAACCTTACAGGCTTTCTTTTGTATTCATCATTAATACACCACCCCAGCACTACAGAGTTTTATGCTGGTTTGTCTACTCAGTCCTCCTCAAATCTACCCCCATATTATGGAATAGCTTTGGACAGTTAAATTCTCCAAGGGTGTCTCCCTAACAGCTCTTACTGTGAACTCTATTAACGTCTCTAAGGGCTGCTTCTGTTTTTCTGGATCTTAGCTCCTTCTGGGGAAGGCATTCTGTTAACTTCTCTTGGCTCTCTTCATCTGTTAGACTTCATGGATCCCCAGTCCAGGTTTCCAGATCTTTCAACAATTAAAACATTCCCCCCTTCCTAACTTCCTAGTCATTACCTGTATTCATCTCCTCTTTTTGTTTCTCTATCTCAGGCTTTGTGGTCTTATTCTGAAAATATACCAACCAGGGGCGCCTGGGTGGCTCAGTGGGTTAAAGCCTCTGCCTTTGGCCCAGGTCATGATCCCAGAGTCCTGGGATGGAGCCCCTCATCGGGCTCTCTGCTCAGCAGGGAGCCTGCTTCCCACTCTCTCTGTCTCTGCCTGCCTCTCTGCTTACTTGTGATCTCTGTCCATCAAAGAAATAAATAAAATCTTTAAAAATAAAATAAAATAAAATATACCAACCTTTCTCTTAAGGAAAACTTTCTCTTTTTCCAGCTTTATCAGCCTGTTCTCCTCTATCTCACTTTCATTCTTCCTATAACCCGTCCTGGAAAAAATGAAGGATATTTTTTATGCTGCTCTAGTTCTTCCTTGGTTTCCAGAGCAATCTGATCTTCTAGAGTCCAAAAGTTCCAGGCATAGGTCCTTGTAATTATTCTCTTGGACTAAGAGTACACAAGAATGTTATGTAATTATTTCTCTGCCTCATCTCAAAAGCACAACACATTCCCTTTATAAGTATTATTCTTTGAGGGGGGGCGGTGAAAAGTGTCTCTTTATCCCCTTGTGTGGATGAAGCCATCTATAGCTATGGTTAGAGCTTATATAATCAGTAAATCCAGAGTCAATTTGAAACCATGTGTCAGGAGTCAACAGACAAGCCAGATAATTGTGGGTAAGTACTCCGGTTCCCTCCTGGGGCCCTGCAGGCAGCTAGCAGATTTGGGGGTGTCTGATGTCACGTTGTCTCCTAGGTCTGACGCTAACAATTTAAACTATAATCTCATATATTAGTGTTCTGTAGTACGCGTGAAACAGATTCTTATTTTCTTTCTTTTTCTCCCCCCAGATTGCAGTCTCTGCCTGCAGACACAGCTGAGAAACACAATAAAGGCAGCAAATATTGTTCTGCCTGCTCATGCCTAAAATGATCTAATCTCTGACACAGGCTTTCCTATAAACCAGTGCCTATGCCAAGCAGTTTCAAGTCAAGTGGCAGCACTCAGCGTACTGAGATGAAGAGCTGTGTCAGAACAAAACCAGCCACTCCCTGTGAGTAGTTTCCACAAGAGCACTCTCCCACCCAGACAGAAATCCCACGGGCCCCACACTTACTGAGCCTAAGGCTTACTGAAATGCAAGATTACTTCAGAAGCCCCACTTTCCACATGCTAGTTTCCTCTTCAGATATTCATCTTTGCCAGTAGTCATGGTCCTGGGTCCATACAACAGATGTTATAGTTTTAGGGAGTCTAAGAAATAACACCTGTCCTCCTCCATGTTCAGATAATTACCGCAGTCAAGCAAATGGAGATGAGACCCTTATCACCGATAAAGCTGTTGGAACACATGGCCTGGGTCTGTAGTCCCGGGGGCCTGCTGTTGACTCACCCTTCGGTCCAACACTCACTCATCCGGACAAGGGCTGATTAAAACTACCACCACCCCCAAACCCAGGGTAAGAGCAACCAGAGTTGGGACCTAGAGCTGGATTCCTGTCACTGATATTTCTGGGACATGCCACCATAATGGACCTCAAGTTTAACTAGAAGGTTTTTGAGACATCTTCAAAAATGAATGATTTTGTAGCCACTGAAGGAATAGACCTTTTCTGTTTTATTCTCCAAACCTGAACTCTTTCAGTCTCAACTTCTCGCCAGGCAGGTCCTAAAGTTCTGAAGGATCCCATCCAACTGGCCTCTATTCACAAGCCTTCACATGTCCCACCTCTAACTCCTGCTATGGGTCATCCCATCCTAATTAGCCTCACTCACCTTTGTTGGCTCTTTCTTGCCTTTCTTCTCCTTTTACCTCCAATGGGTGCCCACAGACATCTCTGCTATATAAACCACATTTTCCTTGTCCATTCGCCCATCTTTAGACACTTAGGTTGTTTCCATGTCTTGGCTATTGTGAATAGTGCTACAGTGAACATGGGCCTGGACCCCTTAAACCTTAAGTACCAGGAATTTTCATTCCGCTGCTCTACTCTGAGAGCTCCTAACTTTTCCCTAGCCCCTCTCAAGTCAAGTAAACATCACAGTACATCCCCAGGCCTCAAGACAGAAAGGGAATTAATCAAAATAAGTTTATCACATATGCCATTCATAGAAAGGTGTTTTTCTCTCTCTCTTTTTCTAAGGCATTTCTCTTTAATCCATAAGTGTGTCTAAAACAACTTTGTCCCTTTTCTGATTGTTCACCCTGGGGACAAAACCATCCAGCTCCTCCAGTAGGGGCAGTTAAACTTTAAAGATCTTCCCATTTGCATGTCACTGGGCCCCTGGGGGAAGCTATTATTATTTAACGCGTATCAGGAGACTTCAACTCCTTGATGCTTCCCATGGATCTCATTCTCACTAGTTACATGCTTTGCACATCCCCTGCTGGCATTTCCGCATAGTGTCTGCTATATGAAAGTCTATTAAATTAATCTAATGGCTACCACGCTGGTTCTCTAATGATATGGCAGATAAGAGGATCTTTAAAGTTGATGTGTTTCCAGGAAAGCTCGGAACTGTTCCCCTCAATGGACCTTGGTCTACCTGACCAAGCTGTAGCTAATTAAAGGGACTTCCTCACAACCTCAAACTTCCGTGCCCAAATTAGAGGCTGTGTGTGGGGAACCACTTTGTTGGGGCTCTTAGAGTTCAGTCAGATTCATTACTTCCATTTTCTCTTCCGTACTTTACCATCTCTGTTTCTTGTGCCCTCCTCTCCTGTCGCCATTTTCTTTTTTAGATTCTACATATAAGTGAAATCACAGCACTTGTCTTTCCTTGGCTGACTTATTTCATCTGCCATAATGCCTTCAAGGTCCATCCATGTTGTTGAAAATGGGAGGATCTCCTTTCTTTCTATGGCCGAATAGTGTTCCATATACACATATGTATATATGTACATATACACATACATATATACACATATAAACATTTTCCTTACCCATTCATCCATCAAAGGACACTTAGGTTGTTTTCATGTCTTGGTTATTGTGAATAATGTTTCAGTGAACATGTGGATGCAGAGGTCTCTTCAGATGGTGATTTCATTTCCTTTGGATATATATCCAGAAGTGGGATTCCTGGATGATATGGTAGTTCTATTTTTAATTTTTTGAGGAAACTCCATACTATTTGCCACAGTGACTGTGCCAATTTACAGTCCCAACTCAGTGCATCAAGGTTCCCTTTTCTCCACAGTCTGGCCAGCACTTGTTATCTCTTTCTTTTTTTTAAGATTTTATTTATTTATTTAACAAATTGAGAGAGAGAGAGTGAGCATGAGTGGGGTAGGTAGGGAGGGGGGAGGAGTAGAGGGAGAAGCAGAGGGAGAAGCAGACTCCCTGTTGAACATAGGGCTCCATCCCAGAACCCCGGGATCGTGACCTGAGCTGAAGGCAGACATTTAACCAACTGAGCCACCCAAACATTCCTCTTATCTTTTTAATTATAGCTGTTCTAACAGATGTGGGGTGATTTTTCATCATAGTCTTCATTTGTATTTCCCTGATAATTAGTGATGTTGAACATCTTTTCATGTACTTGTTGCCTATTTATAGGTCTTCTTAAAAAAAAAAAAAAGTATATCAGGGCCTTTCCCCATATCTAGATTGGATTATTTGGGGGTTTTTGTTGATATGGAGTTATAGGCATTTCTTATATAATTTGGATATTAATCTTTTATCAAGGTTTTGCAAACACATTCTCCCATTCATTCCACAGACTGCCTTTCATTTTATTGTTTCTTTTGCCATGAAGAAGTCTTTTGGCTTGATGTTGTGCCACTTGCTGAGTTTTGCTTTTGTTGCTTGTGTTTTTGGTGTCATAACTGAAAAATCATTGCCAAGCCAAAATCAGAGAGATTTATCCCCTATGTTTTCTTCTAGAAGTTTTATGGTTTAGTTCTTGCTTTTATGTCTTTAATCCACGAACGTAATTTTTGTGAGCAAGGTAAGATAGGGGTCTAATTTCCTTCTTTTCGTGCAGATATCCAATTTACCTACCACCATGTATTGAAGAAACTACACTTCCCTCTTGAGGATTCTTGGCTCCCTTGTCAAATATTAGTTGATCACACATGCATGGATTGATTCCTGGACTCTAGATCCTGCTGTATTGGTCTATGTGTCTATTTCCATGCCAGTGCTATACTGTTTTATTTACGACAGCTTTGTGACATAGTTTAAAATCAGGAAGTGTATTGTCTCCAGCTTTATGTTTCTTTATAAGGATTTCTCTGGCTATTTGGGGTCTTCTGTGATTCCACATGAATTTTTGGACAGTTTTTTTTTTTCAATTTCTGTGAAAAATGTCATTGGAATATTGATCAGAATTGGATTGAATCTATAGCTTACTTTGGGTGGTACGGACATTTTAATTATATTGATTCTTTGATCCATGAACAGAAGATATCTTTCCATTTATTTTTGTCTTCTTCGATTTCTTTTCTCAAAGTCTAATAGTTTTAGTGTATAGTGTATAGATCTTTAGTGTATAGATGTGTATAGTGTATAGTGAATAGATCTATAGTGTATAGATCTTTCCCCTCCTTGGTTTATTTATTTATTCTTAAGTATTTTATTGTTCTTGAAGTTGTTGTAAATGGGATTGTTGTATTTCTTTTTCCAATATTTTGTTGTTAGTGATTAAAAATGTAACTGACCTTTTTATGCTTTGTATCCTGCAACTTTATTGAATGTGTTGAGTAGTTCTAACAGGTTCGTGTGTGTGTATGTGTGTGTGTGTGTGTGCACATGCATATAATCTTTAGAATTTTCCCTATATAAAATCATATCATCTGCAAACAGACAATTTTACTTCTTCCTTTCTGATTTGGATGCTTTTTATCACTTTTCCTCGCTTAATTGCTTTAGCTAGAATCTCTAGTACTATGCAGAATGGGAGTGGTGAGAACGGACACACTTATCTTGTTCTGGATCTTAAAAGGAAAGCTTTCAACCTTTCGCCATTGAGTATGATGTTAGCTGTGAGTATTACATATGGCCTTCATTATGTACATTATACACCAGATATTTTAAGAGTTTTTATTGAGATAGAATTGACATGTAACACTATATTAGTTTCAGGTGTACAACATAATGATTTTGATATAGGTACACACTGTGAAAGGATCACCACAATGAGTCTACTTAGCATCTGTCACCACCCATAGTTACAATTTATTTTTCTTGTGATGGGAGCTTTGAAGATCCACTCTGGTAGCAACTTTCAGATATACAATATAGTGTTAATTATAGTCACCATTCAAGGTTTTTTTTAAGATTTTTATTTATTTATTTGACAGACAGACATCACAAGTAGGCAGAGAAGCAGGCAGAGAGAGAGAGGGGGAAGCAGGCTCCCTGCTGAGCAGACAGCCCGATGTGCGGCGCTCAATCCCAGGACCCTGAGATCATGACCTGAGCCAAAGGCACAGGCTTAACCCACTGAGCCATTCAGGTGCCCACCATTTAAGTTTTTAACATGAAATAAATTTTTCAAATACTTTTTCTCTATCTATCAAGATGACCATATAATTTTTGTCTTTCATTGGATTAGATTAACGTGTTGTATCACATGCAATAATTTGGGAATGTTGAATGATCTCTGCATCGAGTGCGCTAGAACTTCTCTGTTGGGCTTCTGGACTTCCACAAAGCCTCTTTCTCCTTTACGTGCTTGTTTAAATCAGGGTTCTTTGGAAGCAAGGCAATATTAAACTCTTATTTTATCATGATGATTACTCCCCATATTTTATTTATCCATTCATCAATTGATGGACATTTGGCTTGTTAACCATTTTTCACTGTTATGGATAACGTAGTTAAAACATTTGTGTACAACTTTTTGTGTGAACATGTATTTTCATTTCTTTTGAGTCTGTACTTAGGAGTGGAATTTCTGGGCGATATTATATCTCTATGTTTAACTTTTTTGAGGAATTTTTTACATTCTCATCAGTAGTGTATGAAATTTCCAATTTCTCCATATAATCATGAACCCTTATTATTATCTCTTTTTTATTCGAGCCATCCTAGCAATTATGAAGTGGTATCTTATTGCAGTTTTGATTTGCATATCCCTGATGGCTAATGCTATGGAGCATCTTTTCATGTGTTTATTGGTCATTTGCATATTTTCTTTGAAGAAAGGTCTATTCAGATCCTTTGGCCATTTTTCAATGCGACTATTTGCCTTTTAGTTGACCTCTTTTATCCATCCACATCTCTCCATCTCTCTAAGACACCATCATGTTTCACCTGGACCACTACATAAGCATCCCAATTAATCTTCCTGTGTCCACTCTTGCTCCTTCCCAATATCCTTTTCATACAGCAGCCAGAATACTACTTTTAAGCTTAAAATCTGATTTCATCACTTCTTTTGTTTTTATTTTCTTCTTTGACTATACTTGGCACACAATGTTACATTAGTTCCAGGTGTACAACATAGTAACTTCACAAGTTCATGCATTAAGCTATGCTCACCACAAGTTCCATCACTTCTTTACTTGCTATCTTTCAATAGTTTCCCATTGCTTTTAGGACAGAGCCTAATCCCTCCATATAACCCACAAGGCCCAGGATAACTTCTATATCTCTATTTTGAATGTCTCCAACTCTTACTCTATGCTTTCCCACACCAGCCTCCTTTCAGATTCTCAGAGCTGCAAATTCCTTTTCATTTCTGAGCTTCCACACATTATACCTGTTATATATCCAATAGGTTTTTACCGAGCACCTGATATGTGACAGGCATTGAGCTGAGTATTGAATGTGCTATCGTAATCAGACCAATACAGCTCCTGATCTCTTGGGACAGACAGTCTAAATAGAGAAAGGGACTTGTAAAGAACATTAAATAAGTGGCTACATAATGCCATCGCAAAAGGGGCCAGGAAGGAAGAGTACTGTGCATTGTTTTCTCTACTTAAAAAGTATTCTTCTCCATCAATTCAACTAATAAGTCACCTCCTCAGAGAATCCTTCCATGATTCCCAGCCTAGGTCAAGTTCTCTATAACACACTCTATAATTTCCCTTCACAGTTTCACCAAAAGTTTATGTTTTTATAATTATTTGCTTAACAGTTATCTCCTCCAGTACATCATAAGTCTTTTCCCCTACTGTGTCCGTATTACTTTCATATTAAGTTCTTAAACAGATATCAGTTGAATGAATAAATGAATGTAAGAAAAGAATGAATGAATGATGACTAGGAAAACTTCAACGAGACATTTATTGTCTTAGACCTCCCACCTCTTCCACTGCCATTGAAAGTACGGAATAATGCCTGGTTTAACTTAGTCACAGGAATCCAAGTCTTTTTATTCCCTCATTCCATTAATATGTGCCCAAGGCGGAATAGTTCACTTGTTCTCCTCAGAGATGACTCACTGGAAACATCACACTCAGACAGTCATTGGCATATAAGGAACAAGGACAACACTGGAATCCTGAAGGACAGACTATATGTATATAGTGTTCAGGAAAAACCTATTGGATATATAACATGTACAATGTGTGGAAGCTCAGAAGTGAAAAGGAATTTGGAGCTCAGAGAATCTTAAAGGATGCTGGCACAGGAAAGCACAGAGTGAGGGATGGAGAGGTTCAAAATAGAGATGTAGAAGTTACATAGTTAATCATAGTTGGAGCCAGAAGTATGTTCCAGGGACAATAATGAACATGATCCAGGCTTCCTTCTGCCTGGCTGGCCAACATGTTGCTAGCCTCTATTTTATTTTCCAGCTATTCAGGGTCCAACCAGAACCTTCTCTTGGCAACTATATGTGCAAAAGAGCCAAAGAAAGCCCTTCCTGGCTAGTTTTCCAAGCATAAATCCTAAGCAGAGACAAACGATAACCCAGACACTCCTGCCTCCCTCCATATTCCCCAACCCTCATATTCTGAGGCCTTCTCATATCAGCCTTTCCCTGGCCTTTGCCATCCTCCCTCATTTGAAACTACCACACTCGGCCTCTTGCCAGAGCTTCCCCTTCTCATTCCCACTCTGACTAACCCCCACTTCCTCTTATTCCCATTTCTTTGTTTCTTTATGCTTCCTCTCAATCCACAGCCCCAGGATACCGAAGTCATGCATGTTTCATTCGTCTTTCTTGATAAATCCCACTGGGCTACTTTTGATAGATATTTTAATGAATATTCAACATTTTTATTTTTATTTTTTTTAAGATTTTATTTATTTATTTGACACAGAGAGAGATCATAAGTAGGCAGAGAGGCAGAGAGAGAGGGAGAAGAAGGCTCCCTGCTAAGCAGAGATCCTGATGTGGGGCTCGATTCCAGGATCCTGAGATCATGACCTGAGCCGAAAGCAGAGGCTTAACTCACTGAGCCACCCAGGCGCCCCAAATATTCAACATTTTTAAAAGTGAGATTTAGCAAAATTGAGTCCCTATAATATAGATATTTGAGGAAAAATCCATACCTGCCTGCTCATTGGGCCCTGACCACACACCTGCTTTTCCTACAACCTGTCATCGTCGTTCCGAATTTCGTTGATTTCTTAAGGGTAGAGACATGTTTTTAATTTCTACTCTGGTACCAGCCACAGAGTTTGCATGTGGTCGGTACTCAGAGCAAGTTTAATGGAAGGAAGAAGAGAAAGATAACAAAGATGGAAGGGAGAGAGGAAAGGGGTGGTCTCAAGTTATACAGAATTCTAGTTCTTTAGTATAGAATCTAAAGCTGTCCAATATGTCTAGAAGCTGAACCGTCCAATATGGTAGTCACTATGCACATGTGGCTGTTAAAATTAAAATCAATTTAAATTTAAAATTCAGTAATCAGCACTAGTCATATTTCAAGCACTCAAAAGCCACATATGGCTAGTGGTCACCATATTGGACAAAGCAAATATAGAACATTTCCATCATTGCAGAAAGTTTTGTTGAACAGATTCTAGAAGCCTCTTAAATGTCTATAAACATTTAGTTTGGGGGAAATAGGGAAATATTCGGTGGTGGCTTTGCTAAGGATGTGAAGATAATAAAGGTTCCAGTTCTTAGACCCTAAAATATACTACAGCCAATTCTACTTGTGTTTCTTTAAGAAGAATAGATGAAAACAAAAAAACAAAAAACAAAAACAGAGATGTTTAATTTATCAGAATTTGAGAAGGTAAAGTGTTCATGGGTCTATGGAATAAATTTGAGTAATCTAAAAAAAAACCCTTTATAATTAATTATTTCTATTATTCTTAAACCTAACTTATGCTTAAACATCATCAACCTGCCACACGGATCACATTAGTCAGGCAAGTGGGCAAGCCCTGTAAGGGAACACCAGCCTCACTAATTGTTACCCACTAATATAGACTTTATGAAATTGCAATTTTTTTAAATATACCAATTTAGTTAATAATATGGAAGCTCTTAAGGAAAGTCTCTTTTCAGGCTATTTTTAAAAAGTACTTTAGTAATAAAGTGCACACATTATATATTTTTTATACTTATTAAAGTGCATTCCAGTAGGACTTCTGCTTAAAGAATTTTTATAAACTTAGTTCTTGTCATTGTATTTTCTTAAAAGAAATAAGGTAAAAACAAAATTCCTTAGCTCAGAATTTTCATTAATTTTAAGTCAGAGTATTTCCTCTCCCACCCTCCTGACCCTTCTCCCCTGCCAGCTCCATTCTGAATTAGAGCCACTTCGCTATCTTCCCACACATTGAAGGATCTGCTCATTCATTGGAAAATGGGGCCCCATTTTCTTTTAGGCAATTCCTTCAACAGTGAAATAAGAAGAGCTTCTGCCAAAGTTCAGGAAAAGAGGATTAATGAAGACAACAAGAGGATGATGACGTACCAGATAGAAAGAAAGCAATACATCCCTTGCAGAATGGCAAGAAAATCTGTGACAAAGAAACCAAGAGAACAGTCTTAGCAACATATTCCAAACTTCCTGAGGTTGTTTATATGTTCAGACAGATGAGAAGTTTCTATATATAGCTGTGCTGTAGCAAAATACTCTTCAGCTCAGGCTATAGCTAAAGAATTACAGGTAAAGCACAATGGAATTTTTGCAGCCAGAGAAAATGTTTTTCTTTTTTTTTTTTTTTTTCAGTTTGTAAATCAAATATGCAAGGTATTCATTTGCATGCCAGGCTCTTTCCTGAGCCATGCCATCTTCTTTGATGGGGTAGAATCAAGCACAGAATAATTGTAGCCAATGCACTATAGTAAATAATTCAATATTGACCCAAATCTTTGGAGATCAGAGGATTAGCTCTAGCCTATTGTTTTGATTCTAAAGGTCCAGAGATGCACCCTGGTGACCTTCCCAAACAGAGAAATTCAACATGTGAGTAACCACTAACCCTCATTGAGATAAGATACTCTTGATCCTATGTCTCAAACCTAAGAATGCATGACCTCTTGGAATAAAACTATGACCTCAAGGTCCTCAGAACTCTTGGCAATGCCTCCTTTTTGTATGGTCATTGTTACACCATTTAATACTTTGGTGATCTTAACGATTAACTCCTTTCTGCCTCTTCTAAAATTAAATAAGCAATTAGTAAGATATCTACTTGAATCCAGATCTCTTGCATGAGCTCCAGACAGCCCTGCCCTCAAACTTGTTTCACCAATGGTCTTCCCCGTGTCAGTCAATGGCAGCTCTCCTCTTCTAGTTGCTCAGGTCAAAAACCCTGGGGTCAGCCTTGAGTCCTCTCTCCCTCTCTCTTTCATTTTACACATATAAACTCCGCAAATCCTGAATCTGACCACTTCTCACATCCCCACAGCTATCAGCCTGGTTCCTCAATGACCTTCAACCACATTTGCTCATTTCACCTCCAAGTGAACATTTGGCGATATCCACGGGCACTTTCCAATGTCACAGCTGAGAGGACACTACTGGCATCTAGTGGGTAGAGATGAGGGATGCCGCCAACCATCCACCAATGCATAGAACAGGCCCACACAGCAAAGAATTATCACCGTATGTATGGAAATGTTGAATCACTATATTGTACACCTGAAACTAACATAACACTGTATGTTAACTAACTGGAATTAAAATAAAGACTTAAAAACTGAGAATTGCTATCCCTAAAATATCAAGAGCACCATGCTGGAAGAGCCTTGCCCGAGATGACACGGGTCTTTCTCTTGCCCAGATGATTTCAGCAGCCTCCTAACTGTTCTCTCCAATTCTATTCTGGCCTCTTCCCCCATAGTTATTCCCCACACAGCAGCCAGAGATATCCTGTTAAAATAAGTCAGTTCATGTTATCTCTCTACCAAAAACACTCACCCTGCTCACCATCGTGTTCAGAAGAATCCTAGTCTCCCCAAGACTCAGAAGTCTTTAGGGCCCCTGATACACCTCTGACCCTCATCTTCCTCCCACTTCCTCCAAGCCCTCCTGCCACGCTAGCCTCGGGTTAGTCCTCGACACTCCAGGTTGATTTCTGTCCAGAGGCCCTACTCTTTCTCCCTCGGCCTAGTACACTTAGGTTGGTTACTTAGGTTGGTTCAGAAACTCCGGCACTTCCCGGGCGAAATCCAAAACCGGCCCCCGGTGCAGAGGGCAAGGAGAGACCCACATCAGAGGCAGCCATCCCAGGTTGGCAGGATTTAATAAGCAGAGGAACTCACCAGGCTTGTTTCCCACACCCAGCATGAGCAGGTCTGTGCATCCGCCCACCAGAATCTTAAAGTCTCTGTGGAGACCTTAATAAGGCTCCATCTCACGTACCAGGCAGGTGTTCTCCGCTCCTCGCTCTCTCAAGGGTCCATCCTTGATATGGCTCCCACCTGGGAGCTCTGGGGAGGGCATACAGGCAAGGACAGGGAGGGGCAAGGAGTCCCAGCTGCCAGGTCAGGGCAGCCCGAGGGTCAGCCGGCAGTCACAGCTGTCCCATGACCTCCTCCCACCTTCCCCCCATTTCTGGTGGGCCAACGCCTTCTTACCTCCAGGTTTTAGCTCAATGTCCTCAGGCAGGCTAACGCTGACCCACTCTATTCCAAGTCACAGTCACAAACCCCTGAGTTGACATGCCCTATGTCCCTTCCCTGTTTTATTTTTCCCACTGCACTTGTCACATTCAAATTCACCATGTACTTTACTTATTTATTTATTAATTGTCTGCCTCCCTCCATTAGAAGGTAAGCTCCCTGGGAGCAAGGATTTTTGTTTTGTTCATTCCCACTCTATTTCCAGGGCTAGAACAGTACCCAGAATGCAGAGAGTTTTCCATACATATTTGCTGAATAGATGAGTAAAGGAGAGAAAGAAAGGAGGGGGGAGGGAGGAAGGGAAAGAAAGAATACCTGTGCACTAACGAAAAATTAGAATACACAAAAGGCAAAAAGAAGAAAATTAAAACCATCTGTGATCTCACTATCCTGAATTAACCACCATGAACACTGTGTTATGTATCTTTTCAGATGTCCCTCTGTCTCTTTGAGCATGTGTGTATTTTAAGCCAAAAAACAGACTGTGAGAATCAGAGCTTGAATCTCAGCTTTGCATGTGACCTTGAACAAGCATCTCAGGCAATTCAGGCTGCCACAACAGAAACCCATAGACTAAGTGGTTTGAACACAGACATTTATTTCTCTAGAGGCTGGGCGGTCCCAGATCAATGCTCTAGCAGCCTCAGCGCCAGGTGAGAGCTCCCTTTCTGGTTCATAGATATCTTACTGAGATGACCTCGTACTGCAGAAGGGACACGGCAGTTCTCTGGGGTCTTGTAAGGGCACTACTCTTTTTTATAGGGGCTCTGCCTTCATAATCTAACCACCTCCCCAATGCCCCACCTCCAAATACCATCACAGTGGGAATTAGATGTCAACATATGAATTTTAGGACACAAAAACATTCAGTCTATAGCAGGGAACACTGGAATTTCCTCCAGCCTCAGTTTTCTCATCTTGGAAATGAAAAACATGCCTCCTACTTCACCAGAGTGTTGTAGGAGATATTTAAGATATTGCAAGAAAAGCACATGGCACATTGCCTGGCACACAGTAGGCATGCAGTAAATGGTGGCTTTTATTATCATCATACTATGTGTGCTACTTTGCAACTTGCTTTTCATTTGATATTTCTGAACATATTTGTATGTCCATAAATATAATTCTATGACAATTTTAGTGGTTCTACAGTATTTCATCATATGGATACATCGTAACTGATTTAGCCAGTCCTCTATTGATAGATAACTAGGTTGATCCTGTTTTTTTCTCTATCAATGTAGAGATAAATACCCTACTTAGAATCTCTCCCCAGATCTTCCCTGAAGTCCTTGAGTCAAATATTTAAGGTTTTGACTCTCCGCTTTAAAGATTTTATTGGGGGGCACCTGGGTGGCTCAGTTCGTTAAGCATTTGCCTTCGGCTCAGGTCATGATCCCAGGGTCCTGGGAATGAGCTCCACATCAGACTCCCTACTCAGTGGGAAGCCTGCTTGCCCTTGTCGCTCTCCTGCCTGCCACTCCCCCTGCTTGTGTGCTATCTCTCTCTGTGCCAAATAAATAAACAAAATATTTAAAATTTTAAAATTTTATTTATTTATTTGAGAGAGAGAGAACATGAACAGGGAGAGGGAGAAGCAGACTCCCCTGCTGAGCAGGGAGCCCAATGCAGGATCAGGGCCCCTGGATGATGACCCGAGCTGAAGGCAGACTTAACCGACTGAGCCACCCAGGTGCCCCTGCTATCCACATTAGAGAATACTTTTATGGTGGGTCCAATGGAAAACTGTTAAGAAATTATATGAGCTTTAAATATTTGGCATTTGAGAAAGTAAATACCCACTTTGAGGAAATCATCTCATGAAAGAGGCCAATGGCAACCAAGTCTGGGAGGTTTGTGATAGTAGAAGAGGCTAGTTTAGGTGAGCGGCAACAAACCCCATAAATGAAGCAGCACTGAAGTGCTTAGGGATCCAGTATGCACTATCAAGCTTGTTAGGATCTCCCCTAGCCAACCGAGCCCCACCATACTCCCAGAGTCCTAGTCCCCAGACCTGGGTCATTCAGCTGATGAAGTCAACCGTCTTACTCAAGGAGAAGGGAAAGTCAGATGGTCAATGAAAGAGATCCCTGTAACCCTGATCCACCCTGGATGACTTGGGACCACGTTTGAGGCTAGAATGTGCTAGAAATGGACAGCTAGCAGGCCAGGGGTCCCCACTCTCCCCTCACCCCCTGCTCTTGGCACAGACATATGTAAGACACTCTAAAAGGTGTGTTTGCTGCCAGCATGGCTCTTTAGCTGTCTTCATTAATAATATAAAATGGAACACTTACATTTTCATAATCTCTATCTTTCCACCATTTGTACCCCCCTTAGGATCAATATTTTTCCCTAAGCTCCATCAAAATGAAAATGATGGTCCTAGGGTGCATTTGGGGAGCCATTGGAAGTTAGGGAGATCCCCATAAATGTTGCCACCTCAGGCAAGTTATAAGAAACACCCAATAATAACTTAAAAATGCTTGATAGCTCTCCCAACTGTTGCATTTTAAAACAAGTTGGAAGAAAAGAAAAAGGATCCTAAACAAGCTGCTAAGGAGTTATTGGCATCCTCCTTAGGGGTGTTCCCTGGCAAATTAACACCCAAATTAAAAAGAGTGAGCTAAGGTAGATATGTGGTAGCTACTCAATCAATAATTTAATTATAAGTAATGAGAATAGACTAACCCACTCCACAGCAGGACTTTGAATGAGCTAATGAATGAATCTGCATTGATGGCCCTGGCCATCTAGTGCAGGTGGCCAGGACTTAGGTCTGATGTCTCTGATCTGTATTCTCCTGCTCTCCATCCCCCGTAACTACCACCCTCAATCAAGAAATGGAACAAAGGCGGGGCGCCCAGGTGCTTCAGTCAATTAAGCCTGGGACTCTTGATTTCAGCTCAGGTCATGATCTCAGGTTGGTGGGATCAGCCCCAGCTCTCGGGCTCTGTGCTCAGTGGGGAGTCCATTTGAGATTTTCTCTCCCTCCCCTTCTCCCCCTACCCCTGCTCATACTCTTTTTCTCTCTGTCTCAAATAAATAAATAAAATCTTAAAAGGAAGGAAGGAAGGAAGGAAGGAAGGAAGGAAGGAAGGAAGGAAGGAAGGAAGGAAGGAAGGAAGGAAGGGCAAGAAACTGAACTGTTCCTTGCTGCCGGTCTGATGACCGTGGGTGTGGCACTCCTGCCTGGGGAAATGGTAGAATGTTCTGAGGCTGCCCAGGCTCCACCTGGAGCCAGTTCTGAACCTGCTCTCAGAGATGTTGTCTGGGCCTGCCTAGAGTGGGGTGTAATTCATCCCACAGAACCCACATTTCTTCTCCCAATCCCCACCTTGCTGTGGGCATTTCTGTCCACTTATTTCCCTTGTCCAAAACATTATTTGCCCATGTTTGAACTACATACTTAATAGTGTTCTTTTCTTTTCTCAGATAGGTGTGGTGAGGAATCAGGTTACCATTACTATTATTATTACTACTAACGATAACAATAGCTAAGTGCCAGGGCCTATCCCAAAGATGCATTTAATTCTCACACGAACCCTGTGAATTAGAACTACGTGGTGGGTTTTGATGAGACTCAATGACTTCCATCCTTGCTTCCCAGCTATGTAGAGAACTAACTGGAAGATAGACATGGGTATTTGGAAAATAGAGATCAAAATGTTCTTTATTGCAACATAGCATATGAGGGAGAACATGGCTTAGGGCTTGGGCTCCCTAATGCTGTACCGAAGAATCAAACTTGCCCCGTTGTCCCACTGCCCACTGGGTCTTTGCAGAATCTGGCCCCATAAAGCATAGAGGCCTGATCCCATAAAGCATAGAGCAGAGCTGAACATGGCCTTTCTGTTAGCAGCCAGACATGGAACATTTCAAGGGAAGGACAATAAGGAACAGAAAGAAGCCAGGATTATCCACTTCATGGAAACTCAAACCCAGAAGAACAAAGATCTCAACATTACTATTATCCCTGGGGTTGTATAACTGGGATGCTAACTATAATGCACTTTCCGGACCAAACTCCATCTATCCCCCGCTATGAGGGGAGTTTGCACCTTGAGTGCAGAATTAGGAAATTGGGGTCGAGTACCTCCAGTCTCCCCCACCTGGTTTTCAGAGGCCCTCCTCTGGGAGACAACCTTCAGCCAGCAGGAAGCAAGAGTTGGTGGATTCTCCCCTACCTCCCTGTATTGTGATAGATGGCCCTGTGAGAGCTCCATGTGCTTTCTCAGGGACTCTCAGTGGGATTGGGTCCACTGCCCACAGCAGCAATCCATTGGCTTTTCTCTTTTCACTGTCTTACTTTCTCTACTCCTTCAGTTTGCCTCCTGGAATCACCTCCCAAATAAAATAAAGACCTGTGCCCAAGCTTTGTCTCAGGTCTGCTTTGAGAGAAATCCAAGCTAAGACATCAGATAGTAAAGGAAATCTCATTCAAACATATATTTACTGAGCTTTTATTTGTGCTGGACTTTGGGGATAAAAGGGTAAATAATCCAAAGTCCCTGCTCTTGACAGAAAAAGGAGGTGGTCAAAGCAATCATGTATGCAGAGACCAAGTCACCAGTGATAGGTCTCCCAGATATAGATAGATAGGATACAGATGCAGATGCAGATACAGTTATATACAGAGAGAACAACATTGATTTATTACAAGGAAGTGGCTTACACAATTGTGGAGTCTGAGAATTCCTATGCTCTGCCATCTGCAAGCAGGAGACCCAAGAAAGCCAGTGGTGTAATTCCAGTCCAAGTCAGAAGGCCCAAGAACAAGGGGAGACCTGTCTAAGGGAAGGAGAAGAATAATCTGGCTTCCAAATGAGTTTTCCCAATGGAAGACACAGCCAGGGATTGGAGGACAAAAGGAGAGAGAGGTTAGGGTTATTTACCTATCCTCCCTTTGTCTTCCATAGTTCAGGCAGCCGCTGTGTTCTTTCTCTACCTAAAGCCACAGCTCTAGCCAGACAACTCCTTTCTCTATTCCATCTTCCATCAAACCCTGGCTTCACCACTCACCCCTCTTGCCCTTCGGGGCCTGGGATGATAATGGTTTCCTGCTGCTACCCGTCTCTGGGTACCCTTAGCTCCATCCACATCACCCTTCAATTAAATCCTTTGGGAGTACCTTCTGCCTCCCTGCTGGGACCCTGATTGATACAGAGGGTAATTGTTTTATCCAAATGAAGACTGATACAAAGTGGAGGCAGTAGAAGTGTACAAAAATATCAAGATGCAAGAGCTCTCAGCTTATCATCCAGGGCTGTGATCTCATCTGAAGGCTCAACTAGAGAAGCATCCACTTCCAAGCTCATATGATTATTGATTATCAGAATTCAATTGCACCAAGGGCCTCAATTCCTTGCCAGCTACTAGTCAGAGGCTGCCCTCAGCCTCCACACCATAGCAACTTGCTTTGTCTAAGTCAGTAAGAGAGAGAACGTCTTCTATCATGACAGAAGTCACCACCATGTGTACCTTAATCACAGCAGTGACATTCTATCACCCTTGCTATCTTCCATGGGTTAGAAACAAATCACAAAATCTGCCCACACTCAAAGAAGGAGGTTAGCCCAGAGTGGGAACTGAGGAGGTGAGGATCACTGGGGGGGTGATTCTTCAGATTTTTACTTACAAATGATACTATTGATCAAAAAAGGACCTGAAGAATAAGAGAATCAGGTTTGAGGGGTAAAGAGAAGTGTAGTAAATCTCACTGTCAGTGGGGAATCAGAATCAGACGTTGTCTCCCTAGAAGTTTAGAATTGACTTCAGTCCAACTGTGAAAAGAGAGAATTTGGGAACACAAGACAAGGTTATGCCACAGAGGACCCTATAGGAAGTTTTTCCAGTCCTATTCATTTTTCAAAAAAATCAAGCACTAAAGTGGACCTGTGACCAAATTCTCTGTAGCAAAGATGCAGGGGAAGAAAACACACTTGTATTTTCAAGAGCAGGAACTGCAATTTTTAAAGGATGAATTTTCACATTTACTGAAAGAGAGCAAGAACCAAGCTCTGAATTTATTCCCTGAAGAAAAAAGACGGAGGCTTCTTTAGAGAGAAAAACTATACTTACCTGGATCTCTGGAGTGCTTATGAGTGCGTGCTTTGGATTCAGAGATAAAGTAGCTAAAGGGTTGAGCAAGGTGCAGAAAGATGCCAGGATCACTGGGGCAGGAAACCCGGAAACGACTGGCCCATTCCCTACTGCACTGCTTCTAAAGTCTGTGACATGCAGCCTGCCACCCATCCTCCCTGAGCCTCGGCGTCCAGGCCTATTCCATGGGGAAACTGTCTGTCTGTACCCTCCTGAGCTGTCCCAAGGACCAAACAAGAGTATTCATCCCATAGAAATTTAGAAGACACCTACTCTATGCAAGATACCACACTAACTACAAAAAGATATAAGACTCAGGACCCATCATTACTTAGCTTACAGGCCTCTAGATATATGGGAATCTGCTCTACAAACTAGAGAGTGGACAATAAATGTGAAAAATCTGCCCAGAGAACACTGTTCCACAGTGCCAATGCCATCCATAGGCTGGGGTACAAAGCAGGGGTAGATAGAAAGTTTGTTGAATTGCCTACAAGAGTTCTCTTTTCAGTGACAGTCTAACAGTTTCTGATATGATCAGACTTTTTACCAATAGTTACCATTCATATAACAAGCATTTCCTGATGTAATAACTTTTTAAATCGATCTCATTTAATACTGCAGGATGTAGAGGCAACAAAGAACCACACATCAGCTGGGAGTTACCTAATTTGGGGGTACCCCAAATCCCTTTGCATCTCAGTTTCTCCACTTATAAACTAGTAATAATAACAATAATGGAATATCAATCCACCAAATGAGAGGACCAAAAGAGAGAAGGGGATATCAAATTGTTCTCTCAACTCTAAAATGCCAATACAAATGTGGCTAATTTTACCACGCTCTATGTCTATTGGAGCTCAGTCTGAAGATCCTTGGGGCAGATCTGTGGCCATGCAGCTGCTGCTGACATTGGCAAAGAGCTTAACAATCATTGTTCAGAGTCATTCTCTCCCCCAAATCCTGTGGCATGCTGCTGCTTCTGGCCCTTGTTAATGGAAATGGAAACCAAAGCATGGATGCTGAGGTTAAGTGAAGTTATAAGTTATAAGTCACAAGTCCCGACATCTCAGTCAAGATGCTGTGCCCTTGACCACCCAGCTTCCTGCATGACCATGGACCACACCAGCTCCCAGTTCTGTACTGACCCTAATGATCATCACAGGGTACCAAACCCCCACAAGTTAAGGTAAAACCTTGGTTCTGAGTTTCAAAACAAAAACAACAACAACAACAACAACAAAAACCTTTCAGTTGAGTTCTAAAACAACCAGGACTGATCAGATGGCATGAAACTATTAAAAATTCAGTTATGGAAGTCATGAGGCTGCAAGCCTTCTTTTTAGGCAGAGGAAATGTTCATTCATCTTTCTATCAGTAGCATCTTCCTGAGTACCTGGAAAATAACTACTCAACTGCTTAAACGTTATTAAATATTATTAAGCATCCTTAAAAAAATACAGTTATGGGCATGAAATTGCTCACCTTTGGTTTTGTTGGATATGATATCTATTTTTGTTTAAATGGGCAGGGTAAGATGTATACTGACCATTTATTTAAAACCCACTATCTAAAAAAAAGTTAAAAAATAAAAAAAATAGAAACATAATAAAAACATAAATAAATAAATACACAAATAAATAAGTAAACCCACCCCACTATCTGCAGGTAAGAAAGAATCTCTGACACCTGTCAGCAGCTACACTCTGGTGGGCATGGACTCACCCCAAGCCAGTCAGACACACTTTCGCCTGGTTCCCTTAATGCCAGGAGTATTGAGGAGATTACTGCCCCCCCCATATCCACTTTCTTCTTATTCCTTTTAGCAGTAGAGCCCCAGTCACCAAGTATTAGCAGAGCCTATAGCCACAGAGGTAGAGATAAAGTCTCCTAAGTACCCTCGAAGCCAGGCACAGTCATATGATTAAGTTCATGTCAAGGGGAATTAGCAACGTCCCTAAAAGGAGATGACAGTTACCGATTCCCTCTTCCTCCTCCCTTTGGACTGGAATGTGGATAGAGTGGTGTTGTTCTAGCTTCCATCATGTGGATAAAATACCACCTAAGGGAATAGCAGAGCAAAGAGAGAGATGGAACGTGAGTTTCTGGATGCCCTCCTAGCTCAGAGCCACTAATTTAGGCCTACCACCTATTTCCAAATTATTATAATAGAAAGACGCAAGCTCCCATCATACTTGAGCTACTGTATTTGGGGGTACTTTTTTTTTTTATCAGTGAAGCCTATACCTTAACACACCTGTGCATTTGTGAAAATATGACTGAAATGTTGTATGACTCCACCATCAAAAAATTTTTTTTACCTTATCAGCTCTTACAATTATCAGACCTGGGACCAGGGCATTGGACATCAAAGGGCATAATGAATAATGAACTCAAAGATCATGTGCTTCTTTTCTCAGTCCTCACGGCTTACAGGCAAGTATTAATCTCTTGGACCACTGAGTACACGGAAAAGACTTTTCATGGTGGCAGATGTAGAGAAGGGCTGAGGAAGAAGGAAATGATCATTAATTAAACATTTACTATGTACCAAAGACTGTACTCCATGCTTTACAGCCTGCAATGGTAGGAAGTAAATATTTTCCCCATTCCCACTCCCCCTTCCCCATGTTAGATGAGGAAATGGGTTCAGAAAGCTTTACTTTGCCCAAAGTCACCATATGTCTGAGCCAGAATTTGAAACCCAGTCTACTGGTATCAAATCTTCTTCTCAAGAATGAAGAATCAGTAAAAGTAGATTGCCATCTTACAACAACTGTGAACCTTAAAATTATGAGCTTTTATGCTCATCTTAAAGCCCTGATAAGACCAAAGAAATACAACTCTGAGTAGGTAAAAAGATCCCTTTTTTGTTGTTGTTGTTCTTGTAGAATGTTGGCAAATGCTGTCCTTTTCTCTGTAGCCTTCTGCTTTAGGATGGGGACAAGGTAGGGCATGGTGTTCCTGGAGTGTCTACATATAATGCCATTCTATTCAAACACGCATCTCTTCCTAACTTCTAAGACTCTCTATCCCACCACAGTCAGTCTGGTTCTCCAGTGGAACTCGGTTGACTTGGAAGGACCAACATTGGAACCAGACTCATTCACCAAGCAAGTTCCTGGAGGCCCAACCACCTACTATTGTTGGGATTCTAGATGAAACCTTTACTATTCTCAAGCTCATATTCAAGAGGGGAGAGACAGAGAATAGACACATGCATATATGTGTAGAAGACGTTCAATTGAGTAAGGGGATAGAGGGGCAGAGGAGGCAGCCATATTATATTATATTATAAAAATATAATAATTATATTATAATATAATTATAATATAAAGCCATATATAATAAGAGGAGGTCAGGGAAAGCTTCTCTGAGGAGGACATTTGAAGACCACTCATTTTCTGAGTGAAACAAGAGAACAAGTTAGTCACACAAAGTAGGGGAAGAGTGTTTGAGGATGAGGACTCACAAACTCAAAGTCACCTGAGGAAAAGGTGTGCCACTTTTGTAGTATCAGGAAGACCAGTGAGCACAGGGATTGAAAGATGGATTCCTTGCTCCTGTCTCTCCTCCTCACGGTGCCTCTGGTCCCCCATGTGGACTGAACTAGCAGCACTCTCCAGCCCAGACCGGAATTCAGGTCCCCATTCCTTGGTGGCAGCTGGGAGAGACCAGATCATGGAGCTGGTTACAGAGACAGGACTTGAGGCCAGGACCCCAACAGCAAATCGGAGTGCAGGGGAGGAACCTGGTCTCAGGGACCCAGGAACAAGCCAGTTAGTAGACCTGGGACATGAGATCAGAGTCAACAAATAGGACAGATATCTGGATGTGGAATCTCGAGGAAAGGGATGGAAGGCCCTCTACAATCCACACCTCCCACACTCCCACACAAACTGTGGGCTACACCTTTGTCTTATTCTCTTCTCTGCCTTTTATATACTCCTTTCTTGGCATGCCTACCACCAGGCCAGCTACTCTTCTGACTCAGATTCTTTGAACTTGCTGTTCTGTATTTCGGCAATTCCCTTCCCCTGGATGCCCTCAGGGCTCATCCCTTCACCTACTTCAAGCTCTGCACAGATATCACTTTCTCCATGACCGCCCTCTTCCAAGCTACAAGCACCAGGTCGGGGGAGAAGCTCCCTTGCTAAGGACGAAGACCCTGGGGAGGGTGTCTGGTAGGGTCAAGGACAGACACCAAATGTCACAGCACATCAACTGTGAATCAGGCAGTGTGAATTCCAGATTGCCAACCCATCCTGGCATGCCCAGTTCCCTTCTGAGTGGCTAGAGAGATGTGGGCACCAAAATTAAAACTCCAGTACTCATGGATGTACCACTAGTACTTGGTCTGTGCACATGAATTTTTTTTTTTTAATTTTTGGAAGGGACTATAGATAATACATGTACCAGGTTCAAAATTCAAAACACACAAAAGGGTATTTCATAAGAATCCCTCCTGCTCCTTTTGCTATTCAACTCCCTACTCCCTTCCACTGAAACCCACAGATCAGTGTCTGGTATATCCTTCCAGAGATATTTTATAGATATCTTACCAAGTATGTTTATATTTCCCTCCTTTTGCCC
Organism: Mellivora capensis; assembly: GCA_004024625.1. Lineage (NCBI taxonomy): Eukaryota > Metazoa > Chordata > Mammalia > Carnivora > Mustelidae > Mellivora > Mellivora capensis. The sequence goes on along the minus strand of PISX010010437.1, from coordinate 34,687 downwards.
AAATGGTCGCCTGCTTACTATACATATGCTCCTTGCTTTTTTCACTGAAGTGTCCTAAAGATATACTTCCCCCTCTTTACTCCTCTTTATAGCTGCTTAGTAATCTCTTTGGGAGTACTACCAGCTTTTTTTAAGTAGTTCCCTTTTGAGGGGCACCTGGGTGCCTCAGTTGGTTAGGCGACTGCCTTCGGCTCAGGTCGTGATCCTGGAGTCCTGGGATTGAGCCCCACATTGGGCTCTCTGCTCAGCAGGGAGTTTGCTTCTCCCGCTGACCTCTCTCCTCTCATGTTCTCTCTCTCTCTCTCAAATAAATAAATAAAAATCTTTAAAAGTCCTTCTCTTGATTCTAACGATTAAAAAAAAAAAAGGAGTTCCCTTTTGATGAACACGCTGCTATTTCTAATCCTTGGTCGATCCAAACAGCACTGCGGAGACTAACTCTGGCACGGGGCTCTTTACAGCAGGGCTTCATTCCAGCAGGTCGGATTGCTGGGTCAAGGGTGTAAGCATTCTCAGTTTTGACAGACAGCTCCAAACTGCCGTTCCTGGGGGAGCCCCTCTACTGGAGTGTGTATGTGTGTGTATGTGTGTGGTTTAACCTTGACCCTCTCAAGCCAAGAAGTACACGTGGCTAAAATACGATGACTTCAGCACAAAATCCACCTCAGCCTAGCTGGAGCTCAGTGAATGTTTGCGAGGTGGGTGGAAGGGAGGCGGAGTGGAGGAGGGAGAGAGGGATGTACACACACACCAGTGATGGAATGAAAGACAGACTCGGGACAGCTTCCTTCCGGGAGCTCTGTGTCAAAGCCCACACTGACTCCTCTGCTTTTTATTGTCCCGGCCACAGAGTTTAAGACTGAATTGTTCAGAGGTGCCTGGGTGGCTAAGTTGGTGGAGCGTCAGACTCTTGATTTCAGCTCAGGTCATGATCGCAGGGTTGTGGATCAAGCCCTGCGTTGGGCTCTGCCCTCCACGGAGAGTCTGCTTGGGATTCTTTCTTTCCTTCTCCCTTTGCCCCTCCCCCTCGATGCTCGCTCTCTCTCTCTCACTCTCTCTCTATTTCCCTAAAATTAATAAATGCTAAAAAAAAAAAAAAGACGTAATTGTTCACATGTTTCTCTTTTGTGTCCTCAGATTAAGGGCAAATTCCTAAAGGACCACAGAGACTAGCAGGAAAGCACATAGCAGAGGAACTCCCAGATCCACCATTCACTCTCTGTAGGACCCTGGGCACGTTACAAAATCGACCTGTCAGCAGTTGCTTTGAATGCCCGATGGAGGTGATCCTATTTATATCTACCTCCCTGCCCCGTAGGTGGTGCTGCCGGGATTGGACACGCGAGCAGATGCCTGGCCAAAGCATCCCTCCGCAAAGGTTCACTGTTCCTTGTGATTGTGCTTCCATTGTATCTCCTCCGTGGCCTGGAATAACGGTGGGCACACGAGAGGCATTCCAATAAGATTTCACCACTAATTCCGTACACTTTAATTAGCAAGCAGTTTTAGTTGGAAGACGCCATTCTTTTGGCATATGCATATTGCTTTTGATTCCTGCTGAACATCTCAGACCTTATTTGCCTAGCTCAGGTCAAGGTAAGCTTTGAGCAAGTATACATTAACTTATTCCATGAATATTTAATTTTATCTACTACGAGCCCAGATTACAGCAGTGAACAGGACAGCAAAATCTTTGCCCTCGAATTTTAACAGCAAGACAGCTCATGGAGCTCAAGTAAGAGAGGCAGGCGCTCTGGGGGATTCACTGCATGAAATGACTTTGTTTAGGAAGTTGCAAAAGCAAAATCATCCATTGTCCCTGGCTGTTTGTTCTGCTCTCCGGTTCATTTATTTTAGCTATGAAGCTTTACGTATATGCTCTGAATTTCTTCTTCCTTGAATACCCCTTTAATCAGACCCACTCTCCTCCTCACCTCTTTGATCTTGCTCCTCAAATATAGTTGCTAATGATGTGTGCATGTGCCAGACTTGAACAAATGTTGAGCTGCAAACTGCTCCACGTCTGTTGATTTCATCCTCGGCTCGAGTGGGGATCCTTGAGCTACAACAGATGCTGCTTCCCCGGGGCTTTAGCGCCCATCGATCAGCTTTGTGGATGAGGAAGGAAAGGAGAGTTTCCTCCATGACTGCCATTTGAATATAATTTATTGTGTTCTGAAAGAAAAGTAGAAAGAAGGAAAGGTACTGACAGACTATAACGCAAATGAATGGTGATGAATGATGTTCGGATTTCAGTTTCAAAGAGACATGCTTTTAAGTCAATAAATGATTTCGAGGGTGACGTGAAATTCTCCACAGCTGTGCCAAATGGGATCCCTCCAAATGGTCAAGATGTTGGGGTGTCCTGGGTGGGGGGGTTCAGGTCTATAATTATAAGAAAGAAAATAATGAAATAATCGCATAGCTTTTAAGAGCAAGGACACCGTGAGATTTTGTGCATTTGAATCCCAGCACCCACCTTGGGCAAGTTACCTAACATATCCTCCCATGTCAATGAGGATAAGAGTAACACCTTAGTGGCAAGGTTGTTGGGAATTTTAGGTGAGTTGATACAGAGAAGGTGATTAGAATCATGTATTGTGATTAGTAGTGAATTTTGCCCTCTGCGGGATACTGACCTACTCTCTGCTTTCACCACCACCCCTCTGTGACATCAGGATTATCCCTACTCTTTAGACAAAGGAATGGCCGTGTACTTGTCTTCTAAATCCACCTTAATTTCAGACTTTGCCCTAACCCTTATTTATATGAGTATCTTCTGTTTATTTATTTGCATTTCCAAACATGTACAGAAAATAATTTAAAAGACTGGAAATGAATACCCCACCCAGAACTATTCATAGGATTATGAGGGTCTATTTTTATTCCTTCTACTTTTTTTCCGTATTTTGCTATTTTCTAAACATCATCGTGCCTGTTTTTTACAATGAAACATACAAAATACATCTTTGAAAATGAAGGAAGAGCAGATTAAGTCCATTCTTCCTCATCCTCAAATAATTTAATCAACCTCCCCATAGGGGCATATGAGGAAGAAATCAGGAACTCAATGCCACTTAGCACATGAAACTGGCTCTGCTATTCTTGCTGTTTGCTGAAAGGTGTTGCTTTCTCTGGGAACTCGCTTGACCTCTGAGAGGCCCAAGTCCGTGAAACAACATAATTTCCTATGAGGAATTTCTTTTTTTTTTTTTTTTTTAGGACTTTATTTATTAATTTGACAGAGAGAGAGCGATCACAAGTAGGCAGAGAGGCAGGCAGAGAGAAAGGGGGAAGCAGGGTCCCTGCTGAGCAAAGAGCCTGACTCAGGGCTCCATCCCGGGACCCTGAGACCATGACCTGAGCCGAAGGCAGAGGCTTAACCCACTGAGCCACCCAGGTGCCCCTTATACCTATGCTGTACTGAGAAATACCACACTGGGGGAGGAGGGAAAGGTGCATATATATCCTGAACCATTTAAAATTATAAGGAAAATAAATAACAACTGCCTCAGAACCTCCCCCTACAGAAAGGTGAATTGCTTGGATTTCGGGTGCTTTGTTAGTTCCTTGTGAATTGGGCACTTCTGTGATCAAGGGCCTCGACTGCACCCAAGGTTCATTAGATGTTACCTTGCAGCCATACAGAGCATTTCTCCTGTAACAAAACGACTCAAACTTTTATTTATCTTTTCTAGCTTCCTGCTCACTTGAAAATCTGTTATGAAGACACTGTACGCTTGATAGATTGGATAGAAAAGAGAAAATAGAAAATAAAGGCAGTCTTACCTCACATTCACCTCATTGAAGGAAACAGCACACAAGCCCTCAGATAGATTGTCTGTGCTCAAGCATTCAAGGGAGAGTCGAAGTACTTTTCAGTGTGTCTCTAGGCTTCATGAATCTTTGGCCTTTAGTGGAAGATGGGTGATGGCAAGGGGGAGCAAGGTATGTTCCTTCTACTCCAATTCTGCAACTTAATGTTCCAAGAGAAACCCAAGAGGGAAAATTAGAATTGTCCAAAATGTCAAAGTGTGATAGAACTTTTTTTTAATCAGTTACATATTACCAAACTAATGCTGTACAGTAAATCACCCATCACTTACTGGCTTAAAATAGCAATAGCCATGAATAATTTCTCAGATAGTGGTTCGGCTCATCTGGCTGGCTCAACTCAGCTTGACTGGATTCACCCATGCATCTGTGGTCAGCTGTGGTTGGATTGGGGCTGAGCCTCCATCGGGCTGTCTTGATGCTAATCCATACACCTGGTCTTATACCTCAGCAGGCTAGTCCAGGCTAGTGTGGATAAGGCACATAATCTCTGAGTTCTCAGCTCAGAGCTGACATTCCATCACTTCCACTGCCTTCCATTGACCAAAGCACAATAGAAGGCCACCTAGATTCCAGGGAATAGCTGTAAAGTCATGTTGCAAGGATGTAGATACAAAGAGAGATGAAAATTTGGGGCCACATTTACAATCAACCTACCGTAATCTAGATCCTCAATGGTATGTGAAATTAGAGATGGCAGTTGAGAAATACATTTCACTGTTGAAAATTATTTTGAGATGGTATGAATCGTAAGAGTTTCATCAAAATCAAAGCCAAAGATGTTCAAAATTTTAATCAAGGACCACCTGAGAAGACATCTGCCATAACCACATCAGTTCCTGCACCTGGCCCCCACCAAGAGGGGTTCTTCTCCCTGTAAGGTCTTCTGATCTCAGTTTTTCTAACACAGTCTAGTTTTAACAAAAGGGAGAAATATAACTTGAGCAGTTTTTCTGTACCCAAAAAACACCACCTTTTAAATGCAACTCGAAAAATTCATTCTCAAAATTTTACACATCATACAATCACAACCGTGAAATGCTCTGTATGTGAAGGAACAGAGAAGCACCCAGAATACACAAAAGGGAAAATAGTTATATTCAGATGATGAGATGATGGTGTTTTTTCTCATTTTTCCAAATGCTCTTTAACGCTGGGGTTAAACAGTCTTACAATAAAAAAGGAGAGGGTATAAATAAGTTGAAAGCAAAGATTAATGAGCATTTATATTCAATAGTGTACACATTGTACAACAACAAAAACATGGTCCTTGTCTTTCCATTTTATAATCTTCGAAGCTGACAATGAAATATTCAAATGCCAGGAAACACAAAAGCAGTTCAGAATTGTACTCACAGAATAGTTACGTGACTCCACTATCATTACTTAATACATACAAAGTGTCTTAAATAAGTGATTTTATCTTCATCTAGTGATTTTTTTTTTTCATTTATAGTTTTCTATGAATGTGTCTAATGATGACAAGCCGGCAGGGCCCATGTGCTGAAGTCTATCTAACAATGCGATCACAGTAATTTAGAAAAATAACAAAAGAATAATCACGGCTATATATTCTCTGGGTGGTTTTGAATACATATGCAAAAATTTTGGTAAATGTCATAATTAATGTATCTGAAGCCAAAAAGCAAAACCTAGCTCAGTAGGAAACATGTTAACTTAGAGTGTCAAATAATAAACTTAACTTAATGCAACGACAAAGGAAACATGCTCCATATTTTGTTTTCTAGAGTTGAGCACAAAGCTTTTAATCTTAATTAGACACTTGATAAAAGGACACAGCACTGTTGGAGTCAGAAAAGTAGTTTTTGCTCTTAGGACTTAGCTTGTAAGAGGTGGATTGATGATTTCAGCCTATTCTTAGACTCTGCGCCTGCCTCAGACTTTCCTACCAAGACCAGAAATAACCACAATTAGAACATTTTATATCCATGCTGATTCTTTTAATATTATTTTTGTGTACATTTTCTCATTTAATACTCCTCTAACCCAGCAGTTTAAATAGCACAGACATTATCATCCCCATTTTACTAATAAAGAAATGAAGACACAAAGAAATGTAAGTAACTAATTCAAGGACATACAACTGGTAAGTGTCAGGTTGGTCAGGATCACCTTTATGAGAAACAGAGAAGGAGGATACTGGGAAAAGACACCTATTACTAAGAAAAAAATATATAATATTACACATTTGATAGAGAGAAACCAACACCACAAATTTCAAAAGAAGATAATTTAAAATACTCATAATTCTAATTATGAGAGAGACACACTTACAGCATCTTGGAGTAGCTCCTTCCAAATATCACTAAGCAAGTTGAAGCAATAAGAAGAAAATTTGTACAATCTCCCCCACCAACTCTATCAACCCCACATCTGTGCCCACATACTCTGTCTTCCCTGGTGCAAAGGATGAACTAGGTGCCTCTGTTCTATTCTGTACTCTATTCAATTTCCTTTCACCTGTTCAAAGATTTGCCCTGAAGTAGCTTCTTATCAATCCCCTCCCATCCCATCAGTAATCAAACACTGTAATTTTTCTCAACCGGAACAAAGAAACAAATAGTGAACAAATCTTGGTTGCCCCCACATCCCTCTCCCACTCCAGCCCCATTTCTCTGCTCCTCTTTACAGCGCACCATTGGCAAAGAGTTCATTAGACTTTCCTGCTCCAGTCATCTCTTGAACACATTCCAAGCAGGTTTATATCCCTGCAACTCCACTAAAACTCTCCTTGTCAAAGCCAATAACCTTCACATTCCCAATCCGATGATTGGTCCTCAGTGCTCTTCTCAACCCTGAAGCAGCATTTGCCACCGTAGAGTGCTCTCTCCTTGAAATGCATTCTTCCTTTGGTGCTAGGATACCACCCTTCTTCGTTTTCCTCTACTTCAATGGTCACTTCAGGCTGTTCTTCTCAATCCTCAACCTTTTATGTCTACACCCTCTCAGTTGGTGGTCTCATCAATCCCATGGCCTTACACTACTCATCTCCAGCCCTGACCCTCTCCTAACTTTCAGAACCTCATGTCTCCATTTGGACATCTCACAGGCAGAGCTGACACTCGCTGGCATGTGTCACTATGGTGTTACCATTGGTTTATATGTGCCATAAGTTCCAAATAGTGGAAAATCCTTTTTCATTGGCCAACGTCTGTTGAACATCTGTTGATACTTTTTAATATCACCCCTGCTGGGTAGGCATCTCAACTTTTGAATGGCCCAACTGAAATCTTGATTCCTGTCTCCTGCTACTTGGTTTTCTCCAAGTACTTCTCCTTCTCAGTAAATGCCCTAATACTTACTATTCTTCTTGCCTGGAATTCACTTCCCCCAGATATCTGCATGGCTTGTTCCTTATCTTCATTCGCGCCAATTCAAGCATCAGCAGTGAAATCCTCCCTCAGCATCCTGCTTAAAACAAGAGACCCTACCTTTCCCACACTGTTTTTTATTTCCTCACCTCTTCTGTTTTTCTTCATTCCTTTTCTCATTAAATGATTTATGAGATGATAGACCATGGAAGAATGTTATATATGATATGGCAGGTCTGCTCATTCGTTTGTTTATTTTCAGTGTCCTTCCACTAAAATTAAGACTTAGGCAGGCAGGGACATTTTTATAAATTTTGGTTCAGTGCTTCATACCCGGGGTCTAGAATAATGTTTTACACACAAGAATTTCGGTCTCCTATGGGGAAACATAAATTAAACAGATAAATGGGAAAATTCATCATGACATACAGACATACCTTAGAGATATTGCAGGTTCAGTTCCAGGCCACTGCAGTAAACGGAATATTACAATAAAGCAAGTCAAATGAATATTTTGGCTTCCAATGCATATAAAATGTTCGTTTACTCTATATTGTAACCTAAGTGCGCAATAGTATTTGTTGAAAAAAAGCAATGTACATACCTTAGATAAAAAATAATTTCTCACTACAAAATGCTAACCATCATCTTAAGGTTTTCGTGAGTTGTAGTGTTTTTGCTGGGTGGAGTGCTTTGATGTTGAATGCTTTTGACGATCAGGGTGGTGGCTGCTGAAGGTTGGGGTGGCTGTGGCAATTTCTTAAAATAAGACAATGATGATGTGCCACATTGATCAACTCTCCCTTCCATGAACAGTTTCTCTGTAGTACACAATGATTTTTTTTTTTTAAGATTCCACTTATTTATCTGACAAATAGAGACCACAAGTAGGCAGAGAGGCAGGCAGAGAGAGGGGAGGAAGCAGGCTCCCTGCTGAGCAAAGAGCCCAATGCGGGGCTCCATCCCAGGACCCTGGGATCATGACCCAAGCCGAAGGGAGAGGCTTTAACCCACTGAGCCACCCAGGTGCCCCCACAATGATGTTTGATAGCATTCTACCCATAGCAAAACTTCTTTCCAAATTGGAGTCAGTCCTCTCAAACTAAATTTATGTGATAAACTTATCAACTAGGTTTATGTCATATTCTAAATGCTTTGTGTCATTTCAACAGTCTTCACAGCATCTTCACCAGTAGTTTCCATTTCAAGAAACCACTTTCTTTGTTCATCATTTAAAAGCAATTCTTCATCCATTAATGTTTTATCATGAGACCACAGCAATCCAGGCCCATCATCAGGCTCCACTTCTCATTCGAGTTCTCTTGTTATTTCCACCACCCCTCAAGTCCTTCATGAGGGTTGGAATCAACTTCTTCCAAACTCCTGTTCATGTTGATATCTGAACCTCTTCTCATGAATCACAAATGTTTTTAATGGCATCTAGAATGGTGAGTCCTTTCCAGAAGGTTTTCAATTTACTTTGCCCAGATCCATCAAGGGAATCACTATCTGGCAGTTATAGTCTTATGAAAAATATCTCTTAAATAAGACTTGAAAGTCAGAATGACTCCTTGATCTATGGGCTGCAGAATGGATGTTGTGTTGGCAAACAACATCAATCACATTGTCCATCTCCATCAGAGTTCTTGGGTGACCAGGTGCATTGTCAATGAGAAGTAATCTTTTGAAAAGAATCTTTTTTTCTGAGCAGTAGGTCTCAACAGTGGGCTTTAAATATTCAGTAAACCATATTGCAAAAAAAATATGCTATCATCCAGGCTTTGTTGTTTAATTTATAGGACACAGCCTCAGTGGATTTAGCATAATTCTTCTTTTAATTTATTTTCATTTATTCATTAGATGGTTTTTTTTTAATTTATTTATTTGTCAGAGAGAGAGGGAGAGAGAGCCAGCACAGGCAGACAGAGTGGCAGGCAGAGGCAGAGGGAGAAGCAGGCTCCCTGCTGAGCAAGGAGCCCGATGTGGGACTTGATCCCAGGACGTTGGGATCATGACCTGAGCCGAAGGCAGCCGCTTAACCAACTGAGCCACCCAGGTGTCCCGATGGTTATTTTTTAAATTTAAATTTAAAATGTGTTATTTTTTTCAGGGCTACAGGTCTGTGACTCATCAGTCTTATATAATACTCAGTGCTCATTACAATACATACCGTCCCCAATGTCCATCACCCAGTCCCCCCATCCCTCCACCCCACCCCCCTCCAGCAACCCTCAGTTTGTTTCCTATGATTGAGTCTCTTATGGTTTATCTCCCTCTCTGGTTTCATCTTGTTTCATTTTTTCCTCTCTTCCCCTATGATCCTCTGCCTTGTTTCTTTAATTCTACATATTGGTGAGATCCTATGATAATTGTCTTTCTTTGATTGATAAGGACTTTCAGAGTGGTGAGCATTAGCTTCAACTGAAAGTCACCAGCTGCATTAGCTCTTCACCAGAGAGTCAGCCTCTCCTTTGAAACTTTGAAGCCAGGCCTTGACTTCTCTTTGACTATAAAAGTCCTAAACGACATCTTCCAACAGAAGGCTGTTTTGTCTCCCTGAAAATCTGCTGTTTAGTGTGGCCACCTTTATGAATTCCCTTAGCTGGGTCTTCTGGGGAACTTGCTGCAGCTTCTCCATCAGCACGTGCTGCCTCACCCTGCACTTTGTGTTCTGGAGATGGCTTCTTTCCTCAGACCTCATGCACCAGCCTCTGATGGCTTCACGCTTTTCTTCTGCAGCTTCTTTCCCTTTCTCAGCCTTCATAGAATTGAAAAGATTTAAGTAAGGCCTTGCCCTGGATTAGGTCTTAGCTTAAAGAAAAGTTGTATCTGCTGTGCTCTAACCAGACCCCTCAGACTTTCTCCATATCAGCAACAAGGCTCTTGCTTTCTTACCGTTCATGTGTTCACTGGAGTAGCACTTTTAATTTCCTTCAAGAACTTTTCCTTTACATTCATAACTTGGCTACTTGGTACAAGAGGCCTACCTTTTGTCCTGAACCTTATCTCCAAGATGTAACCACCAGCTACACGCAGCTAATGAACATGTGAAATGCGGCTAGTCGGAACTGAAATGTGCTGGAAGTGTCATATACATACTGGACTTCCAAAGTGAGGTACCAAAACCAGAAATGTAAAACATCTCAATAGTTGATCACATTTAGTATATGTTAGAATGATAGTATTTTAGATAGGTGGGATTAAATAACATGTTGTTAAAATTAAGTTCACCGGCATCTCTTTACTTTCTTTAATATGGCTACTAGAAAATTAAATTTACATACATGACTCACATTACATTTCCAGTCTAGACTCTTGAGGGAGGACACTGAAATTCCATTAATTATTCATTACTCTGAGCTAACCAGCCATTCTTTCAGAAATCAACACAATCCAAGGCTCCCAGCCTTTCCTATCGTAGTCTTAAATTTGTTCAGATTGAAGCTTCCTACCAATTTCCTTCGGAAAATAAGAATTTTTATGTTGTTATAGACTAAAAGTAGTCATTGCATTTTATGTGCTTATTCTGATATTGTTTGTCTTGTTGGCATCTTCAATCTAGAGTCCTGTGGTCTTCTCTGAAAGGAGTGGGTGCTCCCTGTATCGATCATACAGGTAGAGGTCGATGGGCAGAGAGGAGGATGGCACTCGGAATGTGAGCCCTTAGGCAGGCAGATGAGGAAATATTATATTTTTCATTCATGAAGGCAATCTCCTATGAGCGGCTTAAACAGGCCCTCTGCCCATGCTTGTTTAGAGAAAAAGACAGCCCTAATGAAGTTACACCCAAAAATGTATAAGCTGCAATTCACAGGCTGGCTTTTCTGGTTCATATCACTATCTAAATTTGTCTCTTTTGTTACCCCTAAATCTGTAATAGGGTCCAGCCAAATGCTACAGCTATATCCTAGTTCTGTTGTGGGATAACAAAGGAAGGACAAAGTATCCAAGTTTATATATATTGTTTTGTTTGGTTTTTATTTTATTAATATACATTTTATACTTCCCTATCATTATATATTTTTCTGAAGAGTTATTTGAAATGGCCGCATAATATTTCCTGTACAAAAACAACAGAGTTATACTTGTCTTCAGCTGGGTCCTTCCTGCCCTTCTTCCTTCCTTCCTTCCTTCCTTCCTTCCTTCCTTCTTTCCTTCCTTCCCTCCTCCCTCCATTTCTCCTTCCCTCTTTCTCTTTTTTCTTTCTTTCTTTCTTTCTTTCTTTCTTTCTTTCTTTCTTTCTCTCTTCCTTCTTTCTTTCTTTCTTTTTTTCTTTCTTTCTTTCTTTCCTTCTTTCTTTTTAACATTACAGTGACCACCCTTATGCATGATTCTGATCATGTCTGATTTCCTTGAAGAATTGCAGAGTCGTAAGATAAGGAGATTGTTGATGTTGTTGATTTTGGAAAATTGACATTTGGAAACATCATACCAATGTATTCCATCACTGGCATCCCTAGATTCTTATAATTTCAAAATTTGGAAGAATTGGGCTTATATCCCGTCTATATCAACAAGAGGAGGAAGAATGTGTGGTTTGCGGGGGGCACCATTTGCTCAGAGCTTGGCATACTTAAGACCCCAAAATAAGTTTGTTGAGCTCTCTTGATTGACCTTGCATGTTTGGTAGAGTAGAAAATGTGCAGGCTTGGGAACTCCTGGGAGCAGGGGAAGGAATTCCAGCCCTTCTGCTTGTGAGTTGTGTCACTTTGGTCAAGATATTTCAAGATATTTCAAGATATTTGGTCAAGTCTTCTGGTCTTTCGCATGGAGATGCCACTACTTAGCTAGCTGAATTGCTGCAAGATTTAGACAAAAATATATTTTAAATCACCTGGAAAAAAACTCATCCTTAATCAATGCTAGTCCACCACCCACCTACCCCCACCAGACTTTCCTTCTCCAGGTTCCCCACCCCCACCAGTGCCTGCCTCTTATTTCCCCAAAACGGCATCAGTGGGTTCTCCAATAGTTTAGAATTCTGAGTTTAAATGAACTATTTATCACTCTTTGATCTGAGCCTAAAGTCTCTGTTTGAAGTTTAAAAAGTCAGGCAGAGGAGTTTTCTTTTCGGTGACTTTGCCAGATCCCTTCTGGCTGAAGAAATTTACCTCGCTGAGTAATAACCAGGACATTTGGTCCAACAGCCTCTCAAATGAAACTTCCATACAGTTTAAAAATGCCTCCTCTGGAGAAATGCCTACTTGCTTCTGTGGTATTCTGTGTTGAACATCTATCAACAACAGTAGAATCAAGACCATGAAGTTTTTTTGCCATTGACCATGTTATACCTCTAGTTTGTATCTGACTCCTTTCCATTTGCAAATATGAGTTCAAGATGGATGCATGACCAAATACCATTTGAATTCATGTTTTGGGGGGGAATGGGGAAGGCAGATTTTATTCAACATTCCTTAGGTTATTCATTGATAAGTGTTTATTTAGCACTTGTTACAAGCCAGGGACTGAGGTAGGTGCTGAAGATCAGAGGTCAATAGGGAAAACACAGTCCTGTCCTCAAGTGTTCCGTCCATGGCTAGAGATGGATAATGAATAATAGGTGGTAAACAAAAATGCTGCAGAAGTCATTGTATAAGCTAAAATTTTGACAAGAACCACAAGGTGGAAAGGTGATGTCTTGACTGTTGTCTGGGGTAACTAATCTAGAAAGATGGGTGACATTTAAACCAGACCCGAAACGAGAATGAGGAAGAAAAACCGGCAGTTGCAGTAGATCGTTTTTCCTGCACATGGTCAGGAGTGCATGTCTGCCCCACATGCTCTTCCACTATCTGCTACTCCGCCAAACCCTCCCTTTGCCCCTGGGCCGGTCTTTGTGACTGCCTTGAGAGGTGGTGTGACTTTTGAGGTCTGGCATAAAAGGCAATGCAGCTGCCAATTAGTCTTCTCTTGGAAGCCGCCCCAGAACTCAGACCCATGGAGAGGTCCCATGGAGCAGAACTGAGTCCCCAGTTCTTGTCCCTGGCTGGACTCAGAGCAGCAGACACCAACCTCGCCAAGCAGAAGGAGTTGCAAGATTTAGATGAAATGCAAGGAGGTGTGCAGATTGGGTAGTGGGAAGAGAGTGCGTTCCTCTTGGATAGTACCTATTTCCTCTGAGAAGAGGAAAGCAAACTTGTCAGTCCAGAGGGAGGGGGCTAGAGGAATGGGGAAGTCAGGTGTTTGTGGAGTGAGGGGGAACAAGCTCATTAGAAATACTGCTAATAAGATTAGTGGACAGTGTCAGGATTATTGAACATTTTTGAAATAATACCAATCTATGAGGTTTTTTTTCCCCCCGAATCCTTTATCAGCTGGGAAGCAGGCAGAGAGAAGGCAGGTGGTTGGGGCTGGGTTCTTCCAGAACTGGGAGACAGGAAGGACAAGGGTAATACAAGGAGTTGGCCATTTTTTCAAGAGAAGAATTGTAAAGATGGTTTAAGAGAAGACGAGAAATCTGATGGGACAAGAGAGAGGTTGATGGGCTGGAGGGCACTGCGGGGATCAAAGAAGAGGAACCAGGCCTAAAAAAGCCAGCAGAAGGATAAGCAATCAAGGCAGGAAAGTGGGATTTTAAATAGAGAGTGTCAGGTGGAGATCACTGCGTTATCATTGGCCCATGTTTACAGCCTCATTCCTGCCTTAATTCATAAATTTCTGGTGATTATAAAGATTGATATGGTAAAATAATAATAATAATAATGTGCATCAGAAAGAACACTTTAGAGTCAGATGGACCTGAGCTGGGAAAAGGGCTCCACTGCGTGACCCTAGGCAAGCCCTTTAATCTGCCCTATGGGGGCCTCTATTTCCTTTTCTCCTTATCAGTGTCAAACAAAGCTGTAAAAATGAAATTAGTAGATAGAGACAGATATAGATATATAGATAGATATTGGTATATAGCCAGGTATATATATATTGATGTATATTCAGATGAATATCTGAAATACAGTTATATCAATTTATATATATATATGTGTCCATTATATATATATACCAGATATCTATAAATACTAGATACATAACTATATATCTCTTTCACATATAAATCTATATAGAGATATATATCGATTTATGTATATTACAGATATATAAAATTCTCATCACATAGCTGATACTCCACAAATGTTAACCCATCACACACAGGCACACACTCCTAATCACCCGCTTTTTTTCACACTTAAGAAAATAAGAACCAGCTGATTTAAATTATAATCCTCCGCTAGTGCTCACCCTTAAGAATTGGTACTTTCAGACCCTGGGAAGCCTTCTCAGGCGTCTGGGAGACAGAACCAGTAGTGTGAGGCTTTTCCAGGCACTCGGTTTGCATCAAGCAGATGCCCACAAACCTTTCATTCATAAAGAACCCGAGCCTGGGCTTGTGAGGCAGAGCAGACTGGAAATAACCAGGTCTTTCATGCATTTCGGCACTGAATAGAATCCTGCCTCCCCCACCCCCTGCCCTGGGAAGGCTGCTCTTGACTTTGCAGCAATAAATAGATTTTTTTAAATGTGGATATCAGTTTAGAAAATATATGGATACCCAGTTTTCATCAATGGTATCAAAATGGCCTCACTGTCTCTATAATTTAGAAATGGCACTACTCGTGAGCCAGGAGTCCAGATTTTCTCTATAATTTAGAAATGGCACTATTCGTGAGCCAGGAGTCCAGATTCCCAGACGGGCACCTTCATTTCAATTACTCTGTCCCATCAGACCCCCTATTTCAAATATCCTGTCAGGCTGTGTCTCCGGCTCTGTGTCCTGGTTTGGGGTTTTGAAAAATAATGATCGCAAATTAGAGACAGAGGAGAAAGTAGGACATTCTTTTCTTCAAAGCTTAAAGGAAAATTATTTATTACAAAAACAACATTGTAGCAAACAACATGACCAGGAATTTTACTGAAAGAAAAATTCACCCCTGAACTCAACATACCAAGAAATCAAAATGTTTTCTTTTTCCGCTGTGCCCTTTGCCACTCCTAATTTGTGAAATATTTGTGATCATAGAATTAAAAAAAAAAAAAAAGCAATGCCAAGGTTGTGTGAGCTCCCAGACCTGCCCTCTCCCACCCTCCAGACAGTTCTAACAGATCCAGAGAAGCAATTCCTTGGGAGCGCCTTCTCCTCCTCCCCAGCCCACCTGCAGCCCTGGGCAGGAATGAAACCCCAAACCCTCAATCAATCAGTGTTTCAAAACATCACCTACTGAGTGCTGGAGACACAAAGAGGGTAGAGAGGAGGGGTGAAGGGAAGAAATAAAAGGCCTGGTCCTAACTCTCCCAGGGCGTTGCCATGGCAGCTGGCAGGGGGCATCAGAGGGGGTGGAAAAAGGGCACAGTTACAGGGAGAGGCCAGGGCCCAACTGGGGTTCTCACCCCGTTTCGGGGATGCGGGATGCAGCTGCCTTCTTTGTCCCCTGTGAATGAAGCCACTGATGGGAGTTTCTGGGGCAGTGTCCCAAAAGTGTGTCATGAGAAAGAGGCAAGATGTTAATGCGCTAAGCAGAAAAAAGCAATTCTATGGCCGGATGAGTTGGGACATGAGCGCGAAAGAAAAACAAACAGGTGTCTTTCTGCAGGAGATCTCAGAGCGTGAATAGGGCGCTCTGTGAAAGTCAGCGAGGGTGCTGAGGCTCCCTGCGTTTCCCAAGCTCAGGTGGACCCGGAGAAGGACACCAGGAGGAACCTCCAACCAGTGTTGGAGGAACACGCTTCGGAAAATGCCGTTCCAGAATATGCACCTGCCTGAAGACCCTATACCAGATTATCCCAGAATCCCCCAGATACTTCCCAGTCAAGAGGAAGCCTTCCCCTTGCCTTCCTCTGAGGCCTGGCAACTGCAGACTGGAAGGGAAAAAAGGGGTCAGGAGCAATACACCTCGTGCTGAGAGGCTCAGAGAGGAGCAAGAAGGCAAAGGGTCCCACACGCGACACCATTTACCAGCAGGGCTCTGCCCCCTGTTCTGTCCTCACCAGCCAGTTACTGAGTCACAGCTGCTGCTGTCACCAAGCCGATGGCAGCCCCCAAAGAGAAGGTTCCAAGACCCCATTCCGTTCTATAGCCACTTTTCTGGGGTGCTACAGAAATCCCAGCCTTCCCCCGATTTCCTTCTCTTTCTCAGTCCTCTCCTCACAGTGTTTATGGGGTCACAGAGGCCCCACAGTTCAAGCTTCTGGGATGACCTAGCTTGTTCCAGGGCGTTCCTCTTCCCTCCAGGTTTCCTCCTGTGACTTCCCAGGTCACTCCAGTCTTCCACACTCTAAACCAGTGGTTCCCAACCTTGGCTGCACATTAGAAGTTTTTGTTTTTGTTTTGTTTTGTTTTGTTTTTAAAGTCCCAATGGCCAAGGTTGAATCCCAGACCAATGAAATCAGAATTCTAGGGATGAGACTCAGGGATCCGTCATTTTAACCACTCCTTCGGTGGTTCCGCTTGGCCACCAACCTTAAGAACCTCTGATGGAGTCAAAGGTCGGAATTGTCTCCTTCAGCAAGACTGATCTCTCCGGAAGCACATTCATTTTTACCTGGAACCCAACTCATCTTTTATTTTGAGCCAAAAGTGTTCTCTCTAGGGTACCCAAATCCTAATTTACCTGTATCTTCCAATTATGGCCAGAGAATTTTCTGGAACAGTTACGTTCTCTGCTCCGGGGATCAAGCTCCACTTCTATTTCTGTGAGCCTCTCCACAACCCAATCTCTACATTAGAGAGTATAATTAGGCAGAGTACGATGCTTGCTTCCAAGAGGCTAACCACTGACAATCTTTGGTTCTCAATGATTTTTTTGTCAATTCCCAGGTTCTACTACTAATCCCGATTTCACCAACTTGGGGCCACTTACTCTCATTCCTGCTAAGAATGACACCCTCAGACACTCATCTCTCACCATTTCTCTTATCTGAGAAGCTTAAGGACAGAACATTAGCTCCTCTGCAAGATTTTAGTCCATGTTTAGAAGGTTGCAGCAGGCTGCCTCCTGGAATCTTGGGAAATAAACAGAAAATGCCACCTTAGCTAAAATGAAAATAATAAAATCAGTAAAAAAAAACTCATGAAGCATGCTTTCTGATCTCATCTAAATAACCTACTTTAAAAGATGGGTTTGTCATATGAAACTCTTAATCTCAGGAAACAAACTGAGGGTTGCTGGAGGTAAGAGGATGTGGGAGGCATAGGGTGTGGCTGGGTGATGGACACTGGGGAGGGTATGTGCTATGATGAGTACGGTGAATTGTGTAAGACTGATGAATCACAGCCCTGTACCCCTGAAACACATAATACATTATATGTTAATAATAAAATTTTTTAAAAAGATGGATTTGTAAGGATGATACAATTGAGAGTAAACTCAACTAAAAGAACAGATGATCTAAAGTGTAACTTTAGATCCGAGATGGATTTAATGCAAAAACAAAAACAGTATCCTTTAAATGGGAAGGACAAGGCAATTTAGGGTAGAGAAAAAAATTAACATTTTAATTTAGATTCAATTTAATTTATAGAAATAAATAAGTCTTCATTTTAACATACAAATTGATAAAGTTGGGGCGCCTGTGTGGTGCAGTGAGTTGAGTATCCTACTGTTGGCTTTGGCTCAGGTCACGGTCTCAGGGTCATGAGACTGAGCCCTGCATCAGGCTCTACACTCAGCAGAGAGTCTGCTTGAGATTCTCTCTCCCTTTGTCCCTCCCCATGCTCTAAAATAAATAAATAAATCTTTTTAAAATTTTTGATAGTAATACATGTGTATAATAAATAAATAAAGTGGATTTAGTGCTCAAAAAGTTTTAATCATCGGGATGCACAATAAGAAAAAGTTTGGATATTGCTATTCTAAGCAATTATAAAATCTCAGTGTGCATAGGAAGCCGGTGGTCAATTTGGAATGACAAGGAGATGTTGAAAATAGCAAGAGTTGGTCAGTGATTATCCAGCACTAGTGAGAAACAGGGTGTCTTGAATAGAAGAATGCTTATCAGACACATATCAAAGTGTGTCCAGCTATTATGGCTTAAATGTCAATTCCTTCAAGTAATCCAGTTCCCTATGCCTGCAGTGGTACTTACAAGACATCCCTCTGATGGTAATTTGATTTCTCATCCAAACGTCCCACCAAGGACATTATGGATGCACCAGTCAAATCCTAACTCCAGGTCTGTTTGGAGACTCTATAAATTCACAGATTAGCTTCTTGGTTTATCAGGTAGTTTGGCAGTTTGGATTAGGGTTTCTAGTAAGTTGAGTAAATGTGAGTCAGGTCTCTTGAGCCTGATCATTTTTGAAGGGATGTGAGACCCTGGTCCTCTCTGCAGCTCTGTCCTGGACACCATCTTGACAGAGCACTACGAGGTCCTCTCTAAGCCACTGACCTCTTTCTTTGGCATCACTTCAACACATATAGAACTTGATTTGTCTGAAGTCTGGATAGACTGGGTTTTCTTCATCTACCTATGTTTTTAGGAAAGGGAAGTAGGTGTCATTGTTAGGCACCCGGTAGTAGAATCCCCAATACTACAGGACACACAAAATGAAGTACAGGTAGAAACAAACCCAATGTCCACCATCTGTCAGATGGATAAACAAGACATGGCATACCCATATAATGGAATATTATTTGGTCCTAAGAAGGAATAAAGTTCTGATACATGCTACAACAGGGATGGTCCTTAAAAAGGTTGTGAGAAATGAAAAAGGCAGTAACCAAACACTATGTATTACATGATTCCATAAATATGAAATACTCAGAACAGGGAAGTCTATAGTGCCAGAAAGCACATTAGTGGTTGCCAGGGCTGATGGAGGATGGTTCTGGTGGGGAAGGCAGATGAAAGCTAAGGTTATATGGGGCTTCCTTTTAGGATGACAAAAATGTTGTAAAATTGACTGTGGTGATCACTGTACCTATCTGTGAACATACTAACAACCAGTGAATTGTACACTGTAAATGCCTGAATTTTATGGTATGTAAACTATATCTCAATAAAGCTCTTTTTAAAAATGAAAATGAGGGGGCACCTGAGTGGCTCAGTCAGTTAACCATCTGCCTTAGTCTCAGGTCATGATCCCATGACCTGGGATGGAGTCCTGCGTCAAGCTCCAAGCTGGCAGCCTGTTTCTCCCTCTCCCTCTGTCCCTTCCCCCTGCTCATACACTCTATCTCTCTCCCCTGTCCCCAAATAAATAAATAAATAAATAAATAAAATCTTTTTAAAATTTTTTAAAAAATGAAGATGAGGAGTGATCAAGATTTCCTGTGGGTCTTCTCACCAGGATTTATTTCCACAGGTCACTGTTTCACTTCCCATAAGTACTCTCCAAGTGCAAAGAAGAAAATTCAAAGGCTCATGAGGCTCAGAGTTCTTACAGAGGTCCAGGAAAGTCATCTTCTGCAGCCAACAATCCACACCTCAGTTCATGAGTTGTGAGGGAATTGTGAGCTGAGCCATCCTGATCCCCACCCGTACCTTTCTGTAGTTCCAATAACCCCAATATGACAAACATTTCACAATCAGAAGAAACTCAGAAAATTCCAGCAAAGATGATGATCTGGACCTGCATAGGAAGGTTTAGATTCATAGAATTTCTGACCTGGAATATCTCACAAAATTTAAAGATTTAACTCTATCCTTGTATGGGCACAGGATGTTTGATAAGCTCCCTTCCCACTGGATTTGGGTAGAAACTTCCTCTGTCCTCTCATTCCCAAACCTACCTACATAGCATCCGTTGCCCACTTCCTCCCAAGTTTGTTTGTCTTATTCTCTTCTCTCCTCTCCTCCCCACCATTCCTCCTTCAGTTCCAAAAGTTTGAAATTGTTTTTCTGTGTAGTAATTGTATTGTAGAAATTCAATTGTAGAAATTGAATTTGTCATACCCTACATTCTTCTCTTTAGTTTATAAGAAAAAAAATTATGCTTGGTCTTCCAAGCTCTGGTACTAAATATTTAAAGAAAAGCTTTTGGAATTTGGAAAAATAGTGGCTTTTTTCTCTCAAGTGCCTGGCTCTTGCAATCAATGCATGGCTTTCCCAACCAGCCAGTATTGCTGAAATGGGCATCAAGAGTCTATTTAGGCTGTCAATATCTCAACTTTGACTCTTTATTTCTTCTTACTTTCCAACTATAAAAATCACAATCCTCCCTGAGGGCATATCTGGGGGAGGATATTTGAAATAATGTTCAAAAAAAAAAAAAAGCATAATGCCATTTATATATCTAGAAACTAGCTGGTAACTGAAACTTTCTATTCAAACAGTCTATGATTCTGGGACTTGAACCCAACCAGCCCAGGGTGCTCAGTGATCTTCCCATGGCAATGGAGCATACCACTACCAATCTTTCTTTCTTCCTATAAACTCCTCAGTGGCACCTCCTCCACTCTCTCCCTCTCTTTTCATTTTCCTCATATGGTTGGGCAATGGTCTTCAGAAATCCTCTCCCAGTGGGTTGTCAATAGTGGAAGAAAATGGCCAGGTGGCCCCTGAGTTCTGCATCACAACCTGAAATAAGACTATTCTTTGAACTCATGAAAACTTGATTTTGTCTTGAGGTTTCTTGTGTATGCTCCATTGTCCTCCAAAACCAATGACTATTTCTTTTAAACATTGCAAATAAGTTTTAAATGACCTATCAAAAGTACTTACTTAGCTTGTTCTCCCAATCTCTGAATAAAACTGACCCTCCAGTATAAAACACTACTTTGGTTCTGTGACTACTAACTAATAGATTCTAACACATTGTTGAGCACCCCCTGGTAATGGACACACATTTCAAAAATATGTGTAGGTAATTTGCCAACACTAAATATGTGTTGGTATTTCAGGCCCCAATAGCACTGGCCATATTAGGGAGTTGAGACAATATTTGTGAAACTAATTACCTTGGAAGAGAAAAGAAAGAACCAACCACTTTGAGCAGGGTTGAAGATCTATTCAGAAAATGAGTAAAAATTATTTTGCTCATTGTTCAAAAAATCTACCAGATCTTCAGCATTTGCTGTAGAAATATACTAACATCTACAACTCTAGAGCATATAATGAGGATAATATTTGGGGAATGATAAATCACCAGATTCATCGTTGTCTCTGGTTCCAGATCGAACTCAAATATCCAGAGCAAGAGTCATTTCCTGTTTTGAGGTTTGGGATAATAGATTTCCTTGAGACCACAGAGAAGTTGGTCCTTTCCACACCACAGAAAGGCTGTAGGGCTGGCTGCTCTAGGGGAGAGAAAGTCTGTCACTTCCAATCAGAAGAATCATAGGGGAGGAGAAGGGATAAAGGGTTGAGAAGACACAAGGGTGTTTCCTCTTCCCATCTTGGAAGAGGGACATTGTCTTGGTTTTCCATCCAGTGTGACAAATTAGCACAAATTTAGTGGCTTAAAACAAAACACATTTATTCCCCTACATTTTCCATGGGTCCAAAGTCCAGGATGTCTTAGCCAGGTCCTCAACACGAGGTCCCTCAAGGCAAAACTCAAGGTGTTAACTCTCTTTCCATCTGGGAGGTCATATAGAGAAAGATCTGTTTCCAAGCTAATTCCAGTTGTTGCCAAAATTCCTATTCTTACAACTATATGACTGGGTCCCATGTCCTGCTATCTGTCATCTAGGGATGGCCCTCAGCTCCCACTTCATAGGCTGTCTCATGCTTCCAATGTCTCTGACTCATCTCTAACCTCCAGACATGATTAAAGTGTTCATGTGATTGTGTCTAGCTGGAGAAAGGGGTAATCTCCCTCTCTTAATATCAACTGATCTGCAAAATCCCTTCACAGCAGCACCTAGACTCATATTCTATTGAATACTAGGAAAAGATGTGAGCACACCAAGGGCTGGGAATCTGGGGACATCTTAGAACTCTGCCTACCACGCGCAATCACAAACACCCAGCTATGAATGAGACAGAAAACACCTGGGCTAGTGAATGCTTTCCCTTGCATCCTGGAGGTAGGTTTCAAGCCTCTGGGAAGAGCCTACACCTGCTGCTCCCATTCCTAATATGACAAGGGCAGTGATGGACATTATGGGAGAAGCGAATAATCAAATGAGCCCAAGATAGCGCTTCTGGCTCCTCAAGTAAACCCCATGATGAGGCTATGATTCAGAAGTGCCCAAGCCTAAAGAGACATTCTGCAAAGCCATTGAGGGCTGGTGACCTGGCCTGATGCCACAGCTAAGGAGATGGTGTAGGTGGGGGACTCTGGGGTCAAGGGCCTCAAACAAGAACCAGAGACTCTAGCAGTGGGCCCCAGAGCAGGAGCCCAACCAAGCAATCCAAACCTTCCCAGTCCTCCTTGCTCATTCTCCAAGGCTACCGCCAAGACAGGCAGACAGGATCCAGAGAATTTCACAGGGATCCAAAGATTTGGGCTCCTCTTCACATGTGCAAATCTGGTGAACCATACCTTTCCCAGTTACACCAGTGCATTTTTATAGAAGATAGGGGAGCAGGGGAATTTGGAAAGCCTGAGCAAAGGTCCTAAAGAGACTAAAAGGGATTCTCGGGCATAGGACTTTGAGTTTTAAAACTGGGGACGTCCTGGTGAATGAAGATGTCAGCACCCTATCAATGATTAAATTGAGCTAAGATTTTAAATTAAGTTGCACCAAATTGAGACACACACACAGACACACACACACACACACACAGGCACTACCCACCTCAGAAAGATCGAATCAGTATAACGAAATAACAAGCTGCATTTTCCTTTCTTTTTTTTTTTTCTGTGCTCACCTAATTTGTAGTGCTAGTAAATTTCTAATTCTGCTTTACCATTTTCCTAAGCATTTTCACCTATATTCTCTCCCTTTATCCCCACACCAGCCCTGTAACATAGACAGAAACGGACTATGGAGAGCATATGAAAGATAAGGCCAGGAGACTTGCCTAAAAGAACAGGACAGCTGTCCTTGCAGGCCAGCAATGGAACCAGATTTTCTGATTCCAAGTTTTCAGCCTATGATGAATCTTTGGAATCTAAGAATTTGCCATCTCTACTTCACTGTTTCAGTGATTTGCTTAATCTCATTAATAAATTACATCCTGAATATTCATCCATGTGAATTACTATTCATTCGGTGTCTATTGGCTGCTTGGCTGTGTCCAAGACCACAAGAGGACAGGTCACGGCTGAGCAACAGGCCCGGGGCGGGCGGTGGGCCTCACCTGCCTGCCTTTTGTGGATGACAATAGCAAAGCCAGAACAAAGAGCAGGTCCAGCCAGAACACTATCTCTGTATGATGCTTCCCCCTTGTGGCCAACTTGCCGCTTTGGCCAGGAAGTAATGAATTCTCCAAAGGTCTTCCTTGCTAGGGATTACTCACCTACTCAGAAAAGAAGCCTGGATCTCAGTCTAAGGGCCTAGAGGGCCCTTGCCAACAGATTTTACATAAAATCCTTACCTTGTGGGTAAGGGAAGTGGAGGTTTGCTCACAATAAATCTGAAGGTTCAAAGATTTAGGCACACGAATGGAGTCTCCAAATTTCAGGCAGGAACTTTACGGTTGCTCATGGGCTGACTCTCTATGGCACAGTGCTTGCCTGTCAGCCTCAACGCCTCGTGAGGATGTCAGTAGGTTGTAAGCAATGGCTGGTGTCAAAGGATGGCTGGGAGAGGTGAGTTAGTTGGTGGATAACATGCCCTCCAACAGAGGCACCCCCAAACCCTCCTCCTTGGTATCCTTATTCTTTCATTATGCATATTTTATATTTTATATGAATTTGAATAAAAGGATTTTTTGAAACTTCTATTTTTATTTATATAAAAAGGGCCCAGGGCCCTCTTCCAGCCACCTTGCCATCTCTAAGCCCCTCTTGTTCACTATCCTGGGGCCAGCACAGGCTGCACAATTATAAGGTCCACAACCTCACTTGTCCATAGTGCCCAATTCAGGACCCTGGGGGATGGTATATACGGGGCATGTTTAGCTTAGTATAGGGAGCCTTGTTCCACACAGTTTCCAACAAGAGCAGAACCAGTCTAAGATAGCAGAGTCTGAAGGTAGAAAAACGGGCAGATAAATGGTGGAGAGAGCAGCAGAAGAATCAGCAGCAAATTCCTGGATTAGTTTTTTCAAATCAGAAATGCCAAGAAGACAGCACTATTTTAACCAATGGGTTAAAAGATGCTTCAGCTGAACTCATTTCACACTGGGTTTATATCTGTTGGTCCAGTTTAAGGCTCGCATCCCAATGCAGAGGACATTCAGGTAGAGATGGCGAACACATTACTATGTCCTTTCCCACCACTGCACTGTTGATGAAGACAGGTATGTCAACAAATGTTTTTGAGTTAATGAGTAAATGAATGAAGGATCATGTCATCGAATGAATAGGTACTAAGGGCTGTGCCACGTACCAGGGATACAGAAAGGAACAAGACAGAGGAGATCTGCCTCCAAGAAACTTACAACTGAGCAAGTAATTAGAAAGCTGATAAATTCATAGGCTATGGGAGCCAACAACAATCTGGCATGGTTTAGGGATGCGTGGATCTGATATCTCAAAGAATATCTCAAAGAATGCATGGAGATTCATTAAACAAAGAGGTAGGGATCCAAGGAAAGACCCTTCCTAGCAGCAAGAACTGAGTACGCAAAGTTTGGTGTGAGATGGGGAAGATCTTAGCTCATTAGCAAGACCATTGTGAAAACCAGAGCAAAGAAGAGAGTGATACAAAGTGATGTGGGCAGAGGCCAGATCACTCAGTGGCTTTTAGTCCTTGTTATTGATGGACTTTTCCCAAAGGGCAATAAGAAATCATTGATTGGTAGCAAGCTATAGAGTGACATAATGGAGTTTGTGTTTTAAAAAAAATAATAATCTGTCTGGCTGCTGTGTGGAGCAGACTGGAGGGAGGGAAGGGTTGGCAAGGCTAGACTAGGTAAGAAGCTGGGGTGGCTGTCCAGATGAGAGGTGATGTGGGCTTGACCTGGGTGGTGGTTAGGCAGGTGGAGTAGGGGGAAGATTTGGGAGTGACTTAGGAAGAAGAACCTGGAGAGTGTAAATAGCTGGGAGAAGATGTCAGGGATGACTTCCAGGTCTCGGGCTTGAGCAGCTGGTGCATGGACTCCAGAAGAGGAGGAGGTCTCTGGACTCATTTAGGAACCTCTTGAATTTGAGGATCCTATGTGTCCTCCATGAGGAGCTATCAAGTTGTAATTGGCTAGATGAGTCTGGAGCTCAGACAGAGTTCTTACTGGAAATAGAGAACATACTGATGGTAAATAAAGCCAGAGGAGTTCAAGATAAGAGAGGCCAAGTGACTACACCTAACAGCCACTGAATAGATAGGCATTCAGTGACTATATTAAGGCAGCACAGCAACTCTCTGTGTGGTGATTCCTCTTGCAATTTGTTTTCTAACCTCTGTATTCTTCTGGGCACTAGGGAATTGAGTTTTCATATGTAGTGAAGGCAGCTAGTTACCTCCCCAAATCCATTCTCCCTTCTGCCTTAACAACAGACTCTAGCATTGTCAAAAGACTCTGTGTGCCCAGCTAGAAAACTGTATTTCCCAGCATCCTTTGCAGTAGGGTTGGCTAATGGGATACAAATGGAAATTGCCAAATGAGACTTCTAAAAAAAGCCCTCCAACAGGGGCTGATGCATCAAAAAGGCATGTGTCCTTTTGCTCTTCTACCTTCCTTTATTTTCTCCCTGGGACTTGGGCCTGATGGCTGGAGCTCCAGTGGCCACCTTAGACCATGAGGTAATCTTTTTTTTTTAAGATTTTATTTATTTATTTGAGAGAGAGACAGTGAGAGAGAGCATGAGCGAGGAGAAGGTCAGAGGGAGAAGCAGACTCCCCGTGGAGCCAGGAGCCCGATGTGGGACTCGACCCCGGAACTCCGGGATCACAACCCAAGCCGAAGGCAGTCATCCAACCAACTGAGCCACCCAGGCATCCCAACCATGAGGTAATCTTGAAGATAGGAGCCACACACATGAAGAGTGGTGGGATGGACAGAAAAAATAGTTCCTTAGTCTCTGATGACTGTGGAGCTACCACTCCAGTCTAGGTGATTTCCAGGTTTCTTTGATGGGAAATAAAAAATGAACCTCTACATTGCATAAACTACTGATATTTGGATTTTGTGATTTATGCCATCAAACATAATCTAACTGGTAGATCATTTATGTGATAATCAGACAAGACAGTGAATTAAAGACCATGTAGAAATGTACAGGAAAGAATAAAGCAGGTTAGACTGCTGCATGAAGGAACAAAATGCTCCTTCACATATATCATCAGGGAAATTGTCCACGTTTCTTGCAATGTCCTGAACTGGCAGTACAGGAGCCAAAGTAGATCAGCGCAGATACCACCCCTTGGGAGTCTGTTAGCAATTGAACATCTTTGAATCACATGGGAATGTTAATTCTGTGTGCTGAAGAGAAATATAAAAATAGTGCTCATTGTGATTAAGATCTAACAACTATAATTGAATAATTGTGAAGTTTAGGATATTCCAGGCAATTCAAAGAGTGCAATGTCTCAGCTACACAGATGCACACCCATTCTGTACAAAATACCCCCACAAAATTGCTGGGAAAGAAATTTTTAAAAAATATATATTTAAAGCTCATGGTAGTCTCTGTTCCTTTTGGTTCCTTAATTCTTCTAGAATTCTGTCCCCAAGTTGCCTGACCAAAGAAGTGAGTGAGGGCTGAAATCCAGCTTGAATTTAATTCCAAAAGACTGCCTTGGGGTCAGGTGGGGTCATCCTGGAAGCAGAGGCATATTTCCCATTTGTTCACCCATAACAGGCTTCCTTTAGAAATTGACACAATGATGTTTGATGTACTAGCTGGTTCCCTGGGGGATACATGGGCCCACCTTACTCCTTTCGCCTGAAAACCACATGGATTTAGATGGCATTGAAGAAGTTGAAGAACAGAAAAGCATCCTAGCAGTCCTTCCAAACAGCAGAGAAGATGGATGAAGCACTTGGATGGACTGAAAGACAACTGGTATTGCAAGAAGAAAAATATGGGTAGCCCAGGCAGAGCCATATCCACTACATAAATATAATCCCAAATAGAAGATAACATCTCAATTTCAACAGAGACTAAGGAAATGAGGATGTGGCCAAAGGCGGAAATTTAGGTTTCTTTAGAGCTTCTGTTGCTCTCTAGCAACCCCTTGTGGTACTTGAAACAATCTACAGCTGGGCGCCCCTGTTCCAGGACCCTCTCCCTGCTCTTGACCTTGAATACACTAGAATCCTATCCTAGGCACAAGAATCTTAAAGACCTTGCAAGAAAAAAGTAATGGCAACCAAAACAAAACTAGTAGTGAGTCTATTTCCTACAAACCAGTGAAACTCAATTCTGTAAGAGAACCAGTTCAGTTAAGAATCTCTCTCCCCATCTTCATCTCTAACTCTCTAGCTCTTTTGCTATCTCTCTCTCTTCTTTCTCCAAACATTTAATAAAATCCTACTGTGTACCAACCCTGTGACTGTGACTTAGGTAAGTAGATGCATACAACCATACCATACTTTTGTAGGGCAGAGAGCTAGCAGATAGGCAAGGGTCAAATCATGAAAGACTCTTCATATCCTGCTGAGAAATTTGGAGGATCTCCTCCCTATCTAGGGAGGCATGCAGTATGTCAGCAAAGATGTGATGTCATCAAATCTCTCATTTAGCAGTGCTCATTCTGGAAACAGGGTGAAGCTGGGTTAGGCATGGATATAGGGGAGAATGAAAGATTAGGAGAGAGCAAAGCCAAGAGAGTCTGACCCAAGGCAAAGGTAGCAGACATAAAGAAAGAAGAGGACACACTGAAGAGATACTTACTAGTAGAACTGAAGGGCTTAGCAGATGGCTTAGCTTTCTACCTAAAGCAACCAAGCAGCGGGTAGCACCAGTAGCTGATGTTACCAAGGTAGGAGGTTTGGAGAAGAGTAGGGATATAGAGATTGCAAGAGGGAGAATTTGATGAGGGCTCAAAATGGTTTACATGGGAAGAGCTTGGCATCTGGAGTTGCTCCTGCACTAATGCCACATGGTTCTAACTGTATTTTCTTAGACTGTATTCATCCATTAATCACATGGCCAAACTAATGACCAAAGTTATCTATATCTTCCCCACAATCCAAATTTCAAAGGTACACAAAAATCATATATTACAAACCCTCCAGCCAGTCTCAAGTCCATATCCCCAGCGCCTCCTTTATCCAACTCATACATACCATGTTGGTTTCCCCCATCTTAAAGCAGCCCAAACAACCAGAGACAGCCCTTAAGCCCCAAAGCCTGCTAGAATTATTCAAACTAGTGGGTCCTATGACATCTACCTTGCCCTGCCTTGCCTTTCTGGTAGAAATCCCAATAAGGTTGTATCTATTCTACCTGTATTTTCTCCTTTTTATCTGCTTCCTGACTGACTCCGGTGCTTCCCATGTGGCCCTGCACAGTGCGGTGATTGCCCCTCTCCCCTCAGGAACTGTAAGAAATAAGAATCTTCTTTCAATGGCATTTGACTTCTCCATGTCATCACTCAGTCCTCTTTATATTTATAAATTAAGGGGAAAAAAATAATCACACATCTTCCTTTGTAATTCTAGACATGCTATTTTCTTTGAACTTTCTTTTTTAAAATACAGGAATGAGGGATGCCTGGGTGGCTCAGTTGGTTAAGCGGCTGCCTTCGGCTCAGGTCATGATCCTGGTGTCCTGGGATCGAGTCCCACTTCAGGCTCCTTGCTCGGCAGGGAGTCTGCTTCTCCCTCTGCCTCTGCCTGCCACTCTGTCTGCCTGTGCTCACTCTCTCTCTTTCTCTGACAAATAAATAAAATCTTTTTAAAAAATAAAATAAAATACAGGAATGATAACAATGAGTTACTTCGTATGGTCATCATGAGACTTACTTCAAATAGGTGGTAACCGTCTTTGCACATTATGGACATGTTCATTATTATTATTAGCCCTCAAAAAAAACTGATCTGCTAGTGTGTTTTCCCAGCAAAACCAGCTTCTGACTTTTTTTCCCTGACAATATAGTCAACGAGTCATTTTCATGAAGCATCAGCCCTGTCCAGGTGAAGAGTATGTTGTCAGAACCAGGTAAGTTCAAGCAACAGATACAGAGCTACAAGGAGTGGTTGAATTGTTTGGACTTACCTGATGCAGCATCACATACAAAACTCTGCTTAATTTAGAAAGGGAAGATCAGTAAAAAGTGCTCCCCTAGAATATAAAAGGATGGCTGGATTTGTGATCATTCTAGTTAGACCTTTTCAGGAGTCCAACTAAACAGGACTTGGCCATTAAGTCTTTGTTAAATGCAATTGCTAGTTTATAAAAATTTCCCACCAGATTCTTAATTATTCTTGTTCTAAATACAATAAATGGAATAAATAATGTTTCGGGAAGGAAGGGAAGACAATCTATGTAGAGGGGGAATAAATAGAAAGAAGATGGTCTTTTCCATAAGCAAAATGGCATTATTGTTGTTCCAGGAAATAACAAAGTTTCCACAGAGAGCTCTCCATAGTTTCAAGATGCTAACAGGAAAGGGTTTCTCCAAGACTGTTCAGAGAGTATCACAACCAAGATGGCGGAAATCTAGATTTCCTGGAGCATTTAGTGCTAATTCCACTTGGTTCAGAACAAGAACAGATCATAGCAGGACAATGACCCGGGTGAGGTAAGTGAGATGCCAAGGGTGCAAAGTTTAAGGAGGCACTTGAGATTTCTGACTGTGAGTGCCCCCAATCCCCACCCCACAGTACAGCTACCAAGGATAAAGAATTTCCTTTCTAGCATCATTAACATAGAGAAGTTCCATCAAGTAGCCAGTCCCCAGCTGTAGCATAATCATAATGCAGACTATTGTGTGCTATTACTCCACGCTGAAACATGCCTCTATGGATAGACTGGGTTCTTTGCCAAGTAGCCTCCATCAAAACCTAACGAGAGTCCTGAATTTGAAGAGGAATTGAGACTAAACAATGTTTGCTTATTCATACCAGAAGCGGAATAAATTCTCAATCTTAGTGAGGTGAAAGTCAATGTTTCTGAGAAATTCACCTCAATGTCTACAAATACAAATGTGTCCTTATGACAGTAGCCACTACCCAACACCACCCATGTACTTAATTCCTATAATAATAGTGCTCAGGATTTTGCCACTCTTTTCCTCCCCTGTTGCCTCACGCCAAGCTTGGACAGCTTGCCAGTAAAGCTCTGGGTTTTATTTAACACATGCATATATGGTCAATTAATTTATAATGAAGGCTGCAAGAATATACAATGGGAAAAGGATAGTCTTCAATATATAGCTCTGGGAAAACTTGACAGACATACAAAAGAATAAAACTGAACCACTGTCTTACACGTTACACAGAAAGAACTCAAAATGGATTAAGAACTTGAATGTAAGACCTAAAACAAGAAAACACAGGCACGGGGGTGCCTGGGTGGCTCAGTGGGTTAAGCCTCTGCCTTCCGCTCAGGTCATGATCTCAGAGTCCTGGGATGGACCCCCACATCAGGCTCTCTGCTCAGCAGGGAGCCTGCTCCCCCCCCTGCCTACTTGTGACCTCTGTCAAATAAATAAATAAATAAAATCTTAAAAAAAAAAAAAAAAGAAAAGAAAACACAGGCAGTAAGCTCCTTGACATAGGTCTTAGAGATTTTTTAAAAAATCTGTCTTCAAAGGTAAGGGCAACAAAAGCAAAAATAAACAAGGGAGACTACAAACTAAAAAGTTTTGGGGGCACCTGGGTGGTTCAGTGGGTTAAGGCCTCTGCCTTCGGCTCAGGTCATGGTCTCCGGGTCCTAGGATCGAGTGCCGCATCGGGCTCTCTGCTCGGCGGGGAGCTTGCTTCCCCCACCACCCCGCCTGCCTCTCTGCCTACTTGTGATCTCTCTGTCAAATAAATAAATAAATAAAGTATTTTAAAAAAAAGTTTCTGCAAATCAACAGAAACCATCAACGAAATGAAAAAGAAACCTGCCTAATGGTAGAAGTTACTCGCAAATCATATATCTGGTAAAGAGCTAACATACAAAATATACAATGAACTCAAAAAACTCAATAACAACAACAAGAACATCAGATTTAAAAATGGGCAGAGTATCTGTATAGATACATAAGAAGACATCCAGATGGCCAACGGGCACATGAAAAGATACTCAACATCACTAATCATCAGGGAAATGCAAGTCAATATCACTATGGGATCTCCCTTACACCTGTCAAAATGCTATTACCAAAAAGACAAGAAATAGGGGCGCCTGGGTGGCTCAGTAGGTTAAAGTCTCTGCCTTCCGCTAGGGTCATGATCCCGGGGGTCCTGGGATCAAGCCCTGCACTGGGCTCTCTGCTCAGCGGGGAGCCTGCTTCCTCCTCTCTCTCTGCCTGCCTCTCTGCCTACTTGTGATCTCTGTCTGTCAAATAAATAAATAAAATCTTAAAAAAAAAAAAAGACAAGAAATAACAAGTGTTGGTAAAGATGAAAAGGAAACCCTCTGTGCCCCATTGGTAAGAATGTAAAGGTGCAGCCAGCATGGAAAACAGTATGGAAGTTCCACAAAAAAATTAAAAATAGGGGCCCCTGGGTGGCTCAGTGGGTTAAGCCTCTGCCTTCGGCTCAGGTCATGATCTCAAGGTCCTGGGATGGAGCCCCGCGTCAGGCTCTCTGCTCAGCAGGTATCCTGCTTCCCCCCTCTCTCTCCCTGCCTCTCTGCCTACTTGTGATCTCTCTCTGTCAAATAAATAAGTAAAATCTTAAAAAATATATAGCACATGATCTCACTTACACATGGAATCTAAAAAACAAAATAAATAAACTCAGGCTCACAGATACGAGAATAGACTTGTGGTTACCAGAAGGAAGGAAAGTGGGGAGGGGATAAAATGAGTGAAGGGGATACAAACTGAAATGAGCGAAGAAGTACAAACTTTCAGTTATAAATAAGCAGGTTATGTGAGTGTAATGTATAGCACAGGGAGTAGAGTTAGTGATATTGTAGTAACCTTGTATGGTGACGGATGGACACTAGACTTACTGAGGTGATCATTGTGCAATGTGTACAAAGACTGAATCACTGTTGTACACCTGAAACTAATACAACATTGTATGTCAATTATACTTCAATTATTTAAAAAATTGGGGGTTTTCAAAATAAGTAATGTAATTCTTCCCATAAGTCTGAAAGGAAGGTTATGATGATAAATGAGGGCATTCGACAGAAGGTTTGATTTGGGGGGATTTAAGAGAAACTCTATTTAAACAGTTTCCAGTCCTTTGCAAATATGTCCTACTAAATACCTCCCAAACAGGGACACCTGGGTTGATTAGTCAGTTAAGCAGCTGCCTTCAGCTCAGGTCGTGATCCCTGGGTCCTGGGATCAAGTCCCACATAGGGCTCTTTGCTCAGTAGGGAGTCTGCTTCTCCCTCTGCCTGCTGCTCCCCCTGCTTGTGCTCTCTCTGACAAATAAATAAATAAAATCATTTAAAAAAACCCTCCCCTACAATCACTGTCATGATTGTTTTTCTTTTTCACTAGAGAAAAAAAACAGCCATTATGTAATAGGCATTTTTTTAAAGACTTTATTTATTTGACACAGAGAGAGAGATCACAAGTAGGACAGAGGCAGGCAGAGGGGGGTGGGAAGCAAGCTCCCTGATGAGCAGAGAGCCCGATGCGGGACTCGATCCCAGGACCCTGAGATCATGACCTGAGCTGAAGGCAGTGGCTTAACCCACTGAGCCACCCAGGCGCCCGTAATAGGCATTTTAGATTGGTGCACATGGGCGGGAGCTTTGCGATCAACGTTGAATTTGGCCTCCAGAATTGCCAGAGACTTAAGTGTTGCTTTCTCAATTCTTCTGCTGCCCTGCAACAAATATTTACTAGGCTTTTACTCTGAACCAGGCACTATTCTAGGAACCAGGGATATATCAGTGAAGAAATATATCTTATAAGCATACAGCTTACATTCTAGCAGAGAAGACAGAAAATAACAATGAATATATCAATAAATTATATATGAGATGCTTATAAGTCGAGGAAAAAAGAAAAAGCAGACCAGGGTAGGTGGAAAAGGAAATGCTGGAGGTAAGGGGCAGTGTCAGGGGTTCAGGGGGCGGGTAGTACCAATGTCCATATTAAACAGGAGGTCATGGGGCGCCTGGATGGCTCAGTGGGTTAAGCCGCTGCCTTCGGCTCAGGTCATGATCTCAGGGTCCTGGGATCGAGTCCTGCATCGGGCTCTCTGCTCAGCAGGGAGCCTGCTTTCCTCTCTCTCTCTCTCTGCCTGCCTCTCTGTCTACTGTGATCTCTGTCTGTCAAATAAATAAATAATCTTTTAAAAAATGTTAAAAAAAAATAAACAGGAGGTCAGGTTTGGCCTCATGGGAAAAGTGAAATTGCAAAGACACATGGAAGAAATGAGGGAATTATCCAAGTATAGCTGGGGACGAGGATTCCAATTCAAAAGCTATAACATGAGTGGGTACTTGTGTTCCAGCAACAGCAATGAGGCCAGTGAGGTTGGAAAGGAGTGAACAAAGGGAAGAAGAGGAGAAGAAGTGAGAGAGTTGGCAGAGGCCAGACCTTGAAGGGCCTTGACACCTATTTTCAATACTTTTTATTTTACTCTGAGTAAAATGGAGAGCCATTATAGGGTTTTGAGCCGAGGGGGTAACTGCGATCTGACTTCATTTTAAAAAGATCACTCTGGCTGTAGTATTGAAAACAGTCTACTGTGGGAGAGAGGAGAGCAGAGAAAGGTAGACCTAAGAGTAACCCGAGCAAAAAGTGATGGGGCCTTGGTCCATGGTGGCAGCAAGGCAGGTAGTGAGTAGTGGCCAGATTATGAATACATTTGGATAGGCTTCAGGTAGAACCAAAGTCTTGGCAGATTAATTTCAGAGTGTGAGAAAAAGAGAGTTGTCAAGAATGACTCCAAGAGGGGCGCCTGGGTGGCTCAGTGGGTTAAAGCCTCTGCCTTCGGCTCAGGTCATGATCCCAGGGTCCTGGGATCGAGCCCCACGTCCGGGGGTGGGGGGGGTGTCTCTGCTCAGCAGGGAGCCTGCTTCCCTCTCTCTCTCTCTGCCTGCCTCTCTGCCTACTTGTACTCTCTGTCTGTCAAACAAATAAATAAATAAAATCTTAAAAAAAAAAAAAAGAATGACTCCAAGATTTGGAGCATAAGCAACTGGAAAGTTAGAGCTGTCAACACACAGATGAGGGAGACTGAAGACAGATCAAGCTTGAGGGAAGAAGTGAGAGTCAAGTTTTCAAGTTAAGAGGTTGGGGCGCCTGGGTGGCTCAGTGGGTTAAGCCTCTGCCTTCGGCTCAGGTCATGATCCCAGGTTCCTAGGATCAAGCCCCGCATCTGGCTCTCTGCTCAGCGGGGAGCCTGCCCCCCCACGCCTCTCTGCCTACTTGTGATCTCTGTCAAATAAATAAATTTTAAAATGTGTAATAAAGTTAAGAGGTCAACTATTAGACATCCAAATGAAGATGCTGAGGACGCAGTTGGACACA
>PISX010010436.1:31790-70476 GCA_004024625.1 Mellivora capensis | reverse complement strand
ATTTGAATCTCCCTGATGGCTAGTGATGATGAACATTTTTCATGTGTCTGATAGCCATCTGTATGTCTTCATTGGAGAAGTGTCTGTTCATATCTTCTGCCCATTTTTTGACATGATTATCTGTTTTGTGTGTGTTGAGTTTGAGGAGTTCTTTATAGATCCTGGATATCAGCCTTTGTCTGTATTGTCATTTGCAAATATCTTCTCCCATTCCGTGGGTTGCCTCTTTGTTTTGTTGACTGTTGCCTTTGAGCAGGGAATCTTAAGTTTTCTAAGACTGTTTGATAAAGAAAGTGGTCTTTATTTACTTTTCTGTGACTTTAATAATATTGCATTTATAGATTAACTTAAAATGATTTCAATTAAATTTACAGCTTTTATGTTTCTTACTTTAATTGATAGACTTTAGTTCAGGGGGTAAAAATGGACACATGCACACCTTCTGCCCCTGAGCTTGTGGTCCCGGAGCCTGGCCTCGCACCTGTTCCATGGAGGGGCCCCTCCACCATCTGCTTCCCTCATGCCAACAGTAGCCACGGGCGGCCCTGTCTCTCCGTGGACATGGTTTCATGGTTTGGTCTCCCCTGGGCTGCCCAGGTCGTCCCTCTGTCCCCGAGAAACCAGTAGCTGTGCTCCAGCACACATGTAACTATCCAAAAGAACCACGTGCAAGTACGGAGTTTGGACCCACACGCTGGGTGCGTGGATCTTCCCAGGTCACAGTGACCTCTGAACTCGTCAAAAAAACATTGCAGGCAGTTCGTGGCTGGACCCCTGAACTCCAGCTCGAGAGATCGTGGAGAGGCTGCCGAAACATTTTCGCTCTCCCACAGCCAGGGCCGTACGTGTGGGTCGAGGCTGTGTTTGTGGGGGGAAGGCTCGGGGACCCTCAGGGTCGGCAGAAGATGGGTGTGTGGTTCGAGGAAGTTTTAATTTGTCGTCGTCCTAGCACACTTCTGTGACGTGATCTCGCCGCTCTGTCATCCGGATGAATTCTCACTCATTCCGTTTGCCTCCGTGAAGGGATGACTGGTCCAGGGACTGAGCTGCGGGGTTCCATTCCTTCAGTGGCTCAGCGTCGTGCTGGGACTCAGTGAGATGACACAGCACCAGTGACAACTGCATATTTCTCTGCATAAATGCATTTCTTGTTTGTTCCCCCCCCATCCCCCCTCCAGGGATCTGCGCTTTAACAGAATCCAGGAGATCCAGCCTGGGGCGTTCAGAAAGCTGAGAAACTTGAACACATTGTAAGTCCGAACATCATATCCTGTTGGGACCCAGCAGGAAACAAGTGTAGACATTGTCACACCTTTCACCTGGGGTCAGCCCTGGTTATCTGTGGTCAGGGGCATGAATGGGGGGTGTGGACGTGGGTCCCTAGAACAGAACGTGTGCATCGAGATGTCAGGCCCGTGGAACCTCGGCCGCTGTCCTATCTCGTCTGACATCGTGGACCTATGTGGGTCCCTCATAAGTGGGTGTGACCCAGACCGAGTGGCCACATGCTCCTCTTGTCTTTGAGTACCTCAGTCCCAGGCTGGGCCAGACCCTTCACCTTGGTACGAGGTCATAGGCCCCATTGCGGGGGGCAGGGGCCAGTGCTTCTCCTGGCTACGAGGGCCCAGGAGGGTTTGGGGCGCCATCCAGTTGGGCACCCATGCTTAGTCCCAGGGATGGACAGATGAAGGGACAGGCCTGACAGGCACCCAGAGGTTCTGCAGCTGACCTGGCCTACCGTCATAGCCGGAGCCTGCCAGGATGAAGGCGTCTCTAGCTCTTTGCTCCGGAGGGTGGCTGTTGGCACGGGGGATAGATAGGGCGCTGGGAGCAGGATCTGTTCCCTTGCTGTCCTGGGAGCCGGTGGGGGGAGCCGTCTGACCCTGGGGAGACCACCCTGCACTGCACGTCCACTCAGCCTAGGTGGGCAGTCCGACGGGCAGCAAGACAGAGAGACACTGGTTTGCTTCGGAGAGGGCATTTGGTCAGTGTGTGTGGGGCGGAGTGTGGCGTGCAGTGACGGAGACACCGGTCCCCCGAGAACACGCGTCACCCCAGGGCGAGTGCTGGCGCGCTCCCGCGTGCGTGTGGTGCTCGGCCGGCGTCCGGCCCGGGCTCTGCGCCCGAGTCGTCTCACGACCTTTCCCAAGCGGCCGGAGCGTGCCCCCCGCGCGGGTCCGGGGGGACCGGGCGCTCACTCAGACTCTCTCGCAGGCTTCTCAACAACAACCAGATCAAGAGCATCCCCAGCGGAGCGTTCCAGGACCTGGAGAATTTAAAGTATCTGTAAGTGAACCGTCGTCCTTTGCCCCCACGCGTGCGCTCGTTCCCGACCGGGAGCTGACGTTTGTGCGGCTGCAAACTCGTGCGGACGCGGCCGCCTCTCGGGGTTTCCCTTCACAGGCACCGAATGTTGGGTTCTTAATGCGGGTTTTGTCGGTGCGAAGCACACGGCTGTGTGGCGCTCGGGGTGTGTGCTCAGCTGTTGGCCACGTGGGTGCGAGGAGTCAGAGAGCCGGCCCCGAAGGCCGTGCGGGGGCAGGGGACGCGGGGGCAGGGGACTCGCGGCCCCGCACGGCTTCAGGCGGCCTCTCCGGCCGTCGCGAGGTGCGAGGGTGTCCCTGGTCTGCTGATTTCCCCGTCGTCCTCCGACTGACGTCACCTCGTCCTATTTTTAGGTAGTAAAATTGTAGTTTGTGTTTTGAGACTGATTTTAGTTAATCCGTGTATGAGCGTTGAAACATGAGCTTGGCAGATTAGAAGATGACCTTGTGAGCCGGTGCTGGCCCCCCAGCTCTCCGGGCACTTGCCACAAGACTGGAAGCGTCAGGACACACATTCCGGTACATTCCTCCTGTAGCTAAAAGTGCCTGTCGTGGGCTTTGAGTAAGTTATTCTTTCTTTTAAGACTTCGATGACCTTTTAGAGAGGACCATTTTAATGAGGGATTGAGATCAGGGACTTTTTTGGGAAATTTATGTCCTAAACAAACGTGAACGTCTAGAAGTCATGTTAATTTTTTTTTTATTATGTTTTTTTAATTTATTTATTGGTCAGAGAGAGAGGGACAGAGAGCAAGCGAGCACAGGCAGAGGGAGAAGCAGGCTCCCCGCCGAGCAAGGAGCCCGATGTGGGACTCGATCCCAGGACGCTGGGATCATGACCTGAGCCGAAGGCAGCCGCTCAACCAACTGAGCCACCCAGGCGTCCAGTCATGTTGATTTTTAAAATAAAGTCACGTTGTTAGTGTTGCCGTGTATTTTGCAAACTGTTTGGTTTCAGATGTCGTTGGTTCTTAACCGTGTTTATAGAGATACGTATCCCTCAGTGAAGGCCATTGGAGTTGTTAGGTATAAATTCTTTTCCATCGCTTTTGGCATAGTTTGTTAATCTTTACAGTAGAATAGAATAGAATTAGAATTAGAATAAAATAGAATAACATACGAGAATTATTAAGCCTTGTTGCTCATTTTAAAAATGAGTGAAAGGTCTTTTATTCTTGAGTTTTTATTGATTTGATTTGTTTTATTTTTAAATTCTAAGTACCGTACAAGCTCCAGAAGAAAGGTTTTGGTTTCGTAAAAAGTAGGTTCCGTGAGCTGAGAGCCTGCATCCCGTAGTGAATGTGTGTGTGTGTGTGTTACTTTAATTTTTTATTTTTTATTTTTTATTTATTTTTTAAAGATTTTATTCACTTATTTATTTGACAGAGATCACAAGTAGGCAGAGAGGCAGGCAGAGAGAGAGGAGGAAGCAGGCTCCCCGCTGAGCAGAGAGCCCGATGTGGGGCTCGATCCCAGGACCCTGGGACCATGACCTGAGCCAAAAGCAGAGGCTTTAACCCACTGAGCCACCCAGGCGCCCCGTAATTTTTTATTTTTTATTTTGCTTTTGGTTTAAATTAATTAAGAACAACTTATTATTTAACCTGCAAACATATTTAGTGTTAAATAGTTTGAGATACCTCATTTTCCACTTAAAAAATGATTTTTTTAAAGTAATGCTTCATAAGCCTCTCCTGCCTGCCGGCTCCCCTGTGAGGCCCTGTGCCCCAGCCTTGCTGCCCCCATGTCCGTGATGCCCACTGGTGGAAGGTGCCTAGTCCCTGCGGGGGGGTCGGCAGCGGTCAGCAGGACCGAGGGGTGGGGCGCTCATGAGAAGAACCCCAGGAGCAGGGGCAGGAAGGGTCCCATCGGGCCCCGGCCCTCAGCAGGAGAGGGCCCTGCCAGGAGCACCG
Organism: Mellivora capensis; assembly: GCA_004024625.1. Lineage (NCBI taxonomy): Eukaryota > Metazoa > Chordata > Mammalia > Carnivora > Mustelidae > Mellivora > Mellivora capensis. The sequence continues at coordinate 66,239 of PISX010010436.1, read as the reverse complement.
TGGAGAACACTGTGCAACTCCAACATTTGCTCCTCTGGAGTTTACCGGTTATTTCTGCCTTTATGATTAGTCTAGTTGAGCACGGGTTATCTGCTGGACCCCAGCGGCTTGTGGGATGGTGCCCGTCTTCCCTTCACTGACACTGCCGGAGGGTGCGGTTACGTCCTGGGAGGAGCCTCCCGTCCGGAGTGGACTCTGGCGTCCAGTGCTCTTCAGAACCCACTATCAGAGGATGGTCCGTGCCCGTTATTCTTAGGAAGACAGAGGCTGGTCCCACGCCCTCGGAAACACACGCCGCGCGTGGTAGCGGGGCTCCGCTGTCTCGTGCACTCCCGTTGTCTTTAACGTGTGTGCGGACAGACGCTGCCCTTAGGCGGTGACCCCGCTGTTCTAGAGGAATGAGCCCAGAAACCCCGCTGGGCCATAAGGGAGCAGGGGCTCCCACCAGAGCGTAAGTTGCGGGGCCAGGCCAGTTCTTTGTGCTTTCCACGTGCTTGGTGCCTCCCGGTGATCCCAGCGGCTGCCCCCTGCGCTGCCCGCTGGTGGAGACTGGGACAGAACGTAGACTGCAGGGTCACGACCACGCACCAACGGGTGGCCGGCGGACGACTCCGTCCCACGGGACCTGGCTCTGTGCCCGGCTCTGCTGCGGGCACCGGGTCCTGGACCGGCAGGGGCGCCGCCCATTCGCACAGAGGCTGTGGCTCTCCATGGGGTCAGCTCAGCTGAGGAGCGCGAGGGAGAAGGGACAGCCGCTGGGGGGTGGCGGCAGTCAGAGATAGCAGAGCAGGGCCCGGGGGACAGCCTGCCCCGAACACCAGGGCAGACAGTGTCGCCGCGCACACTGTCCGGGACCGGAGCGTGCGGTCGCACGACATTAAGACAGAGCAGGCCTGTTCGCTGGAGGGAGTGGGTGGGTGGATGCCCCGCCAGCTGGTGTCGCGGTGCCGGGAGGCGCCTGCGGATGGCACGGAGGGGCCAGCGTGGTCTGTGGTCATGGGTGGGGTCGGAGCAGCACAGGCACACGTCTCTGCCCCGACGCAGAGAGCATGTCTGAGTCGGCAGGACATCACTGGCTTCCCGTGATCTGCCACAGAGACGAATGTGTACGGGATGGTACCGACCACGAGTCTCGTCCCCGGGCCCGTACTCGGAGGGGCCTCACCCTGTGGCTTTGCCCAGGAGTCGGCGGACTTTCTGGGACGTGGCAGCACGTCTCTGAGACTTCGTGGGCCCCTCGGGCTCTGCTCTGGCAGCTTGGCTCTGCCACACGGCCCCGATCGGCCATGGACTAAGTCGATGTGTCCGAGTTAGTCACAGATTCTGAAGTTCAGGTTCCGAATAACTTTCCCGCGTCGTGAGCTGTTAGTCGTCTTTCGACATTTTCAACCGACTAGAAAGGTAGAAACCATTCTTCGCTTACAGAGTGCGTGAAAACAGGCACAAGCTGGGTCTCTGATGCTTCCCATCTGCCCACCTTGCCTCTGTCTTGTGGGAAGGGAATTCTGCTGGGCGAAGACACGTCGGCTTTGTATGGGGACTTTCTGGAAGACGGGGTGGTGGGTGGACAGCCTGCCGTGGGGAGACTTCCCTTTGAGGAAGGGCCGGGAGCCTCCGTGAGGGGAGCCCCAGCGCCGTGTCGGGGTTTTGTCTGTATTCTAAAACAGTCGTTAATTTGAAACTCCCCCACGTGTCAACGTAAGTCTTCCCTCCTCTGCGTTGTGGCCTGTCGTGTGTGTGCTAACGCTCCCGTTTCTTGTTTCAGCTATCTGTACAAGAATGAGATCCAGTCAATTGACAGGCAAGCATTTAAGGGACTTGCCTCTCTAGAGCAACTGTAAGTGTCCCCCCCGCACGTGGCTGTCTGGGATGCCACCCGCCCCTTGCCTCTTGTAGGGCAGATGAACTAAGTCTGCTGTTTGCACGATGCATGCTGCACTAACGGGGACGTAGGGCGTGCGTGCATGTGGCGGAGAGAGTGGTTCTGTCCGAGCCCCACCAGGGACGGCCCCGGTTTCTGCTGACGGCGGCCCGTGCCGAGGGTCCGTGAGACCAGGCAGCTCCCGCCTCCACGGTGCTCCCCGTTCACAGCAGGGACGGACTTGCGACCCAGGGAAGGTTTTCGGGGAGGGGTCTCCGGGCAGTGGGGGACGAGTCGGTTGCTTTCATTGTAACCTGTTTCCTTTTGTGAGTCTGCACTCGTCTAGCTTACTTTCTGCATTTATGTCATTATTCTGGAGAAAATGAGCTTTTTTTCCTGTGTTTCTAGTTAGTGTGTGTTGGATGTTGTTTCTTTGGCGGCATATGAAGTCAGCAGGTTGATTTTTGAGTAGAATTCCTCGTGAGAGCAGGCTTTTTCTGGCTGGTAGGGGCAGGGCCAGGGCAGGGCTGGGGCAGAGCCGGGACAGGGCCGGGGCAGGGCCGGGGCAGGGCCGGGGCAGGGCTGGGACAAGGCTGGGGCAGGGGCTCCCCCGAAACCAGGTGCTTCCCAAGCACAGACAATGCGCGAGGGTCTCGGGGTCTTTTTTCCGGTGCGAGCCGCGCTGCTGGGTTTGTGAGCGCCGGCGCGATAGGGCTGGGAAGCCGCTGTGCGTCGGGTCCCTATGGTCTGCACTCGGGGGAGGAGGGAACCGGAAGTTAGAGGCTGCAGAAGCCCGTAAGTGTCTCCAGCCGTCCCGCTGGACGGAGAGTCAGTGAAGGACGCAGGCCTGACGCGCCTCTCCTGGGCTGGGGCTGAAGATCCTCGTAGCCGCCACCCAGGAAGCCGCGATCGAAACAAGCTGGCGTCACGTGGCGCTTGCCCTGAGCAGGAAGGAGGCAGCGTCTGGGGAGACATGAGGCTCTGGCTCCGGGCGTCCAACCGTCCCGGGTCAGGGAGAGCCACAGCCCCGGCTCAGGCAGCGAGGGTCTGTCCACTGAGACGCGGCTCTCCTTCCGCGGATGCCGGCGCGTGTCTGACGGGACACGGACACTCTCAGGACCGGGTCCCCACCCGCAGATGAGGCTCTGCCCGCGGGTGCTGTCGTGGTCCTGCCAAGTCCCGCCGGGGCTCACCCCACGCCAGGAGCCCCTCTAGCCCTTCAGCGGCCAGCCCAAGGGTGCCGGGGGTCTGCGGAGCCTGGGCTCCTGGGAGGTCCCGCTCGTCCTGTGTGCTGAGCACGTGTGACCAGAGTCAGGCAGCGTAGGCTGGGGTTGGCGCCTGTGGCTGGCTTGGGGCCGTGGGAGGGCGGGGCTCCCTGGCTGCCCAGAGCCGTGGCCTCAGCCCTTTCTCTGTGGGCCATGAAGACAAGCTGCAGCGAATCAGGGCAAGGAGGTTCTCCCTCCTCCCTCCCCAGATGCCTCTCCACCTGCCTGCTAACGCGGGGGGGGGGGGGGGTCTCCTTCAGGCTTCTCCGGTGACAGCCGCTGACTACATATCCCCCTCCTTCGGGCTTCCATACACCCTGCTGGTGGGCTTTCCCCTGCGGAGCGGAGGGCGACGGGCAGGGACCTGTCTACGGGCTCTACAGCCGCGTTTGCGACCTCCCAGATTCGGGGAGCTGGGCCAGGGAGGCACAGACAGGCAAGGACATGCAACTGACCTTGGGTTACCTTGGAGTCCCAGTAATTTCAACATCAATAATGGTCTCCGAGCATCCAGGGTGCGTTTTGAGAATGCTTTCTGCCTGGTGTTAGGGTTCACGATGAAACCCGTAACCGCTCGTGTCCTTCTGTCCCTGCTGCCCCACCGGGCCCCGCGTGAGTGAGCTGTGGGTGGCAGAGACCTCGCCTCCGCATGTGGGGGGTGGGCTCAGGGCAGAAGCACCCTGTCGCACAGCCGTGTCCCAGCCCGTGTCCACTGTTTCGCTTAAGGGGAAAAACACCCATTTTCACAGTGAGAAAAGCAGTAGTTAGGAAAATGAGAAGAAATTAGTTGTACTGAGAAATGTGTAGATTGTGGAAAGCCAGGAGACACAGCAAAAGATGAGTAAATGCTGGATATTTGTGTAATTGAGCACATTTGAGGAAACGTGACCTAAGTGTCGTCGTTTCTGTGGTTAACCATGTGCTCAGTCAGCGTACGTGCCCCCCCCCCCAAATTTACGGAGAGGTTAGAGGATCGAAGGTGTTCGTACACGTACAGATGTGCTGTAGGGAGGGTACGTGAACTTCTCCTGCAGAGGCCCACATACCACGCGGAGGTCACGGCCCTGCAGTCTGGCCTCGGTCAGGGTCACCGACAGCCGTTCACTCCTACAGTCTGTGCCCAGTTTTTAATTGTATCTAATCTTACGACTTGATGATTTCGCTTGTTTTCCACATAGTGTGGGAAATCTAGAGAGTTACTGACATAAGAATTTGAAAGGACTTAGGAAACTTTTTTTGAGCACGAAATCTAGATCTGCAAACAGTAAAACTGTTTTAAATCTGTATCTTTTCTCTCTCTCTCTTTTTTACACTTGTCTAGATATCTGCACTTTAATCAGATAGAAACTCTAGACCCAGAGTCCTTCCAACATTTGCCGAAGCTGGAAAGGCTGTAAGTTGCATTTCCTCCCGTCCCCCGTGTCCACCCGGGGCCCTGGGCCGTCGCGTTGTCGGTTCAGACCTTAGAACTGGCCGTGCAGAGTCCCTGCTCCTTGTCTCTCGATTCAGAAGCAGGACTGACAAGGTCTCTTTCTTCAGGAATGGTGATACAAATAAAAAAAAACCAGCCTGGTTCTTTTCTGGGCTAAATAATATTCTCAGGTTCATTTGCGTGAAATAATGCAATCAGTGAGTTATTTTTTAGAAGCTGAGTTTTTGGACTGTTCATACTCTTTTCTACACACATAAGAAGCGTTTTAGATGTTGCTTTGTTGTATTGTCTCTTTCAACAGATTTTTACATAACAACCGAATCACACATTTGGTCCCAGGAACATTCGATCACTTGGAATCCATGAAGAGACTGTAAGTATGTGTTCAGCGCAGCCCCGTGTCCCCGCGGCTTTGACTGACCCCGAGCTGGGCTTCGGAGTGTGGGTTCCTCTCGGGAAAGGGCAGGAGGCCCTGCACCCTTGGAGCGGGCCCAGCCGGGGGCCCTGGCGATGCGGGGATTGGACCAGCAGGTCAACCCTTTGATAGGCAAGCGAGACATTTCTTTTTATTCATTTATTTATTTATTTATTTGTCAGAGAGGGAGAGAGAGAGAGCGAGCACAGGCAGACAGAGTGGCAGGCAGAGGCAGAGGGAGAAGCAGGCTCCCTGCCGAGCAAGGAGCCCGATGTGGGACTCGATCCCAGGACGCTGGGATCATGACCTAAGCCGAAGGCAGCCGCTTAACCAACTGAGCCACCCGGGCGTCCCAAGCGAGACATTTCTAAAATCAGTTTGAAATTCTTCAGATTAATTTTTTTATTTTTTATTTTTTACTTATTTATTTGACAGAGAGAGACACAGTGAGAGAGGGAACACAAGCAGGGGGAGTGGAAGAGGGAGAAGCAGGCTTCCTGCCAAGCAGGGAGCCCGATGTAGGGCTCGATTCTAGGACCCCGGGATCATGACCTGAGCCGAAGGCAGACGCTTAACGACTGAGCCCCCCAGGCGCTCCTTCAGATTAATATTTAATCCCATGTTGCAATTTTAGTGGTGAGAGGAAGGTCCCCCGAGAAGGATTCTGTCCTGTTCCCCGCGTTAAGCGTTCCCACACCTAGATGTTAAGCGCGCTGGCCTCTCAGTTTCTCGAGGCCCCTGAAGACACGGCCTCTTGGGCCAGGTGGTCACTTCACTGGAATAGAGGAACGTGAGGGCCGGTTACCAGACGCCTCCCTGCGCTTTGCCCCGGGGCCTCGGGCTGCCCTGCGGCTGGCACTCCGTCCCCGAGGGTGTGGGGGGAGCTCGACGCCAGGCAGCAGCAGGTCCGGCGCAGAGTGCAGTGAAGCAAGACCGCGTCGCTCGCTGCTCACGACTCCTGGATAAAGCCGTCGGCGACCGCGTTGGAAACGGCGCTGTGGGGCAACTAGGAGAAGCACTTCCGAGTTTGGGACATAAGAGGGCAGCAGAGAAGGTGCCAGAAAGAAGGCGCTCGGGGCAGCCGGCGGGGCCCCTGCGTGGGGAGCTGGCCGACGTGGGTCCCCTTCCCACTCTGCCTCCATGGACGGACGCGGCCTCCAACTGGACGCTGCCTTGTGTCCCGTGCGCGCAGCCGCCCCGGCGGCATGGGCCTGGCCCGTGCGTGGTGGGCCAGACCCCACGTCCCGCGGTCTTCCTCCCGCCAGGCGGCTGGACTCCAACGCGCTGCGCTGCGACTGTGCGATCCTGTGGCTGGCGGAGCTGCTGAGAACCTACGCCCAGTCGGGGCACGCCCAGGCGGCCGCCACCTGTGAGCACCCGCGGCACGTGCAGGGCCGCTCGGTGGCCACCGTCACCCCCGAGGAGCTGGACTGTGGTGAGTGAGCCCGACGGAGGAAGGCGCCCCAGCCCAGCGCTGGCAGCCAGCCCCGCCTGTCTCCGTGTCGTTGTCCCCGGGTGGTGTCTCGGTGGGACCCGAGCAGGACGCTCCTGGGCAAAGCCGCGGTCTGTGTGACCATCGGAGCGGCTGTCGGGTTCCTCGGCTCTCGCCTTCCGGCTCCCGGAGCGTGCTGTCTCTCCCGCCCCCCATGCCCCCGCGCGCCCACAGGCCTCCGGCTGCATGTGGTCAGGGGTACTGGGCTGTGGGCACCTCGGGGACAGGCCTGAGTGCTCCGCTTCCCCTGGAGTCCAAACCTGCCCCACCGGCAGAGTCCCCTGGGCCAGCCCTGGCGTCCTCGTCGGGCGTCAGCTCCCTCGTCTGGAGCACAAGCCGTCCTGGCTCCCACTCACCGGCCGGCTCTGCCTCTGCCCATCAGGGCGTCAGGGCCAGGCCCGGCCGCTGCGGGTGCTCCGTCTGCCTCCCCGGCCCTGTGCTCGCGGAGACAGCGGACGCGGCGCAGCCTCCAGTTAGCAGACCGGAGGAGGGGCAGCCCCTCCGGCCTGGGCCGTGGGAGGGGGCACACCTGGGGGACGAAGGACAAAGGCCCCACTGCCCTGCCCTGCATGGGAGAGTTTTCTGATCTCGGGGCTGCTGTAGCTCAAAAGCATTATTTTCTATCTTACTAAAAACTTTCCCACGGAGTGCGCCATGCACACAGGTCCCTCGCTCTCCGGGAGGGTGAACAGCCACCGGGGCCTTGCTGGGGGCCCGTCGCCACCCAGGCTCTTCGCCTGAGGTCGGGAAATGCTGGCTGAGGGTCTGAGAATCTGAGGGTCGGGAAATGCTGGCTGAGGCCTCAGCCCGTCTCTGCAGAGAAGCCTGTCTGTCCTCCTTGTGGGAGCATTTGTGGCTGGGATAGATGGTTCGCTTGGGATTTTCTCTGGAACGTGAGGGATTTGGTTTGGGTTCTTGTTTACTTTTACGGGATGGTTTAAGACCCACGGATCTCCGTTTCCTTCTTGGCACAGAGAGGCCCCGGATCACATCAGAGCCCCAGGATGCAGACGTCACCTCGGGGAACACCGTGTTCTTCACATGCAGAGCAGAAGGCAACCCCAAGCCTGAGATCATCTGGCTTCGAAACAAGTAAGTCAGGCGGTGGCCAGGCTGCCACGGGGGCGCACTGTACCCCCAGACGTCCCGTGGGCTCTGCCATGCATGGCCCCACCCCGACACCTGTGCATGGCCCTTGACTCTTTCGTCCTCTGCCACGGAGGAGAAGGTCTAAAGGAGAGACTTTCCTGCATCATTTCTGCTGGGGGTGGGGGGCATGTGGGTCCTTCTCCTTCCAGGGGTGAGGAGTGGGAGATGACCTTGGTCCTTCATCCACTCACGCTCTGTGGCTGGAAACTGGTGCGTCCGGTCACGGGCTCTGCAGCTGGAACCCTGAGACCCGTCCTCGTAGCTAAGGGGTCCTTCCTGCTGGGGCAGCGCCTTCAGGGACACCCATCCAGCGAACACTTACACACTTAGCTCCTTGGGCATCTGATTGGCCTCAGGAAATTGGGGTCTCCTGCCATGCGCAGGCATTTTGGGGGGTGGGGGCAGGGCTGTGGGAGGGGGGCATTCCAGGGGTCAGCCCACCGAGGGCCCCTTATTAACGGGGACACTTTCAGGCATACGGTGAGAACCAACTTAACACGAAAGCACCTTGTCGAGGCTCCTTTCCTGTCCTCATGGGGACACGGACAGGCCCTCGCTGGTCGGTAGAACTCGGCTCTGTGTGTCCGGTCATGACCGGGCGAGGACGATGCTCTGGAGCCAGGAGCCCAGACAGCCCCGGTCCATCGTCCCGCCCGGTGCTGGGCGGCTGAGTCCAGTGGGCGTTCACAGAGGAGAGGATCGGGGAGCTTGGCATCGAGCCGTCGGTGCAGGAGGGGAAGACGCCTTCCTGCCTGGGTTTGCGGCCATGACCTGGGCCCAGCGCTGCGTGGGGGTGTGACCAATACTGTCCCAGCCTTCAGGTCACCTGTTACTTTGGATGACTCTGGACTTGCTGGGAGTTAAAATCCAAGTTAAATAGGAGGAATAAGTGTGTATTTAAAATGCAGAAAAACGATTTGGCTGAGCCCTTTGCATCTGTTTTCATAAATAAACATGTTGATACCAGAAGTTAAAATGTTGTAGCCGAACGTGGCAGAGTGAAAGCCCAGAAGTGCCCGGCCCGAGCTCTGGTGCCGGGCTTTCCCTCCACCTGCTAGCCTCTGTGGGCGTCTCACCCGTGGGCCTGCCTCACCTGTGGGCCTGCCCCATTATCTTGAATGAATTTGCCGGAAACCAAGGAAAACGTTTCCTTGACTTTTTCCCGCTATGTTCCTTTTTCGCCTTTGGAAAGAGGATTGCTCTGTAACTTTAAAATCCTATAGGCTGAACACATGAGTAATAAAGTCAGTGAATTAGAGATGTGGTGGGTCAGCGCCTTTCCTAGAAGCAGTGATTAGGCAGGAGCCTGTGATGCAGGACAGGTTCCTGGTGTCCCGCAGCCCCAGGTGCCCGGGGCTCAGGGGCCCTTCCTGTGTCGTGGATCAGCTGTCCCGTGCTTCAAGCGCGAGTGCCTGAATACCAGCCGTCTGTCTCTGTAGTAACGAGCTGAGCATGAAGACAGATTCCCGCCTCAACTTGCTGGACGACGGGACCCTGATGATCCAGAACACACAGGAGACGGACCAGGGGATTTACCAGTGCATGGCCAAGAACGTGGCCGGGCAGGTGAAGACACAGGAGGTCACCCTCAGGTACTTTGGGTCTCCAGGTACGTGCAGAGGACGGCGCACAGGCTACTGCAGAGCAGCTCTCCCTGGCCGCGCCCGGCCGGGTAGGAATGCGGGTGGGATGTGGGTGGGACACAGGTGTGCTCCGTCCACAGCCAGGTGCAGCCTTGCAAGCTTGGTCCTAGGTGACCCTCAAGCTTTGCTCTGCTTTTTAAAAAAACCCACACCGTGACATTTCCTTAAGGGGCCCGCCCGCGTGTGTTGCGTGAGCGGTGTGCATAGGGCGCCCATCCTGCTGCTTTCTTGGGACTGTTCATGCAGCGTTTCTGAGTGCCGAGCCTTCCCCTGGGATAGCTGTCATCCCTTTTCCATTTCCCGCTGCCAGTTTGGAAGTCCCGCGGTGCCTTCTGTGTCGCTGGTTGGCCCACAGCCTCTCACCCGCGTTCGTAGGCGGTCTCAGTCCGAGCTCTCACCTTCCACGGTCCAGAGCAGGCCGTTGTTAAGTGCGTGAAACACTCCCCTTGGCCTGGCCCTAACGTCCTTCCCACTTCTGAACCCCGTCTTGTCTTTCTGCGTCTCTGCTGTCGCGCTGGGGCCATGCCCTTTCCACCCAGAGGAGCAGAAGTCAGGCCACATCCCCACGCGAGGACCCGCTCTCGGGTGACAAAGCCTGGAGTGAGATCACGTCTCCCACTGATTCTGGCTGCCTGTCCCTGAGGGGCGGCTTGGGGGTCCCTGGGTGACGGCGTGTGGACTGGCCTCGAGTCACCCACTTTGCACGTGTCGGCTGGAGCACGTGCCTTCCTGGTGGGCTCTGACGCTGGGGTTCTTGTCCCTGCAAACGGCATCACGCTGCCTCGCCTGCCGTGCCCCAGAAACACTAACGTTAGGATCCTGTCTGCGTTTCCTGTTCTCCGCCGTTCCTTAGTCACGGGTCCCGGAGCCTCAACGGTAACCGGCACGAAACCCGCAGGAACGTGTCTTACTGCTTCTTTCCTCCCCACGGGATTCCTGCCTCCCTCTCGCGCCCCCAGGTGCCGCTGGCGCCTCCTTCTTCATCCCTGCCTTACCGTGTTCGTGGCACCAGCTTCTCTCATGCTTGTCCCTCAGCCCCGTGTGGGCTCCATTATCTGTGGAAGCGCAGTCTGTGTACCTGGTTCTGTGGCAGGAATCCCGGGGGCTTCCCCCGAGTCCTTGCCTGTTACAGGTCCGCGTCCCTTACCCAAAGCTCCTCGGGCCTGCCCTCTCCGGAAATCAGGGATCCGGGGAGTTTCCGCAGGGGCGCGTGGTGCAGGGTGGGCCGCGCGGCGGAGCGCTGCCGTGGGGTCCGGGTGTCACCCTGTGGTCAGCGTGGCCCCACCATGAGCTGCCTCAGTTGTGGAGGCTGCCAACGCCGCGGGCCAGATCAGGCTTTACAGATCAGTGATGAGAAAAGTATTCTGTTTGGGGAGCATTTCTGGATTTCGGAACTGGGCAGAAGGGCGTCGACCAGGAACGTTCTAGAAACTTCCCTTTTTGCTACTTTCCATGTTGGTGAGCTCCCAGCAGAGTAACTTCTGGGGGCAACAGTGCAAGGGTCTTGCTGGTCCTGACGTGCGTGGTTGCTCCGGCCCGCTGGGGAGGGGGGTCCCGGTGTTCCTGACGCGCGTGGTCGCTCCGGCTCCGGGGGCGGGGCGGGGGACTGCCGCCGTGGACACCAACGAGTGAGTTCTGTTCTGCACGGACGCCCCCAGCAAACGCATTGTAAGGGCGTGGATTTTTCTGGACTCACAGCTGAAAAGTACTGTTAAGTGTAGGTCGAAGGTACAGTTGTGTTTTTGCGAGGGAAAGGGGCTGTTGTTACGAGTTCCGAGTCCGGACGGAGCGTGTTGTGCGCAAGGAGGAGCACCTAGCCGGTGTGACCACTGACCCCGTGTCCGGCGCCCACCGAAGTGGGGCCCCTGGGGCTCAGGCTGTGCCGAGGGCTACGGGGACCGGCTGGGAGGCGCTGGCCCCGCCGCTCGCTCGCCCCACCCCCCGGACGCGGGAGAGCCGACGGCGTGCCCGATTCAGCCGTGTTGAATTGCTCACTTTGAGGCCCGCAGGCAGAAGGAAGAGAACGACCGAAGCCGTTGCCAACCTGGAGGAAATTAATGCACGACTTGTGTTTCGTTGTGACAGCTCGACCCGCTTTTGTAATCCAGCCACAGAACACGGAGGTGCTGGTCGGGGAGAGCGTCACCCTGGAGTGCAGCGCCACGGGCCACCCTCCGCCGCGGATCACCTGGACCAAAGGGGACCACACGCCCCTGCCCGAGGACCCCCGTGTGAGCATCACCCCGTCCGGCGGCCTCTACATACAGAACGTGCTGCAGGCGGACAGCGGGGAGTACACCTGCTTCGCGTCCAACAGCGCAGAGAGCATCCACGCCGCGGCGCTCATCATCGTCCAGGGTACGGCAGGGCGCCTCCGTGCACGCGCTGACCACTGGCCCCTGCCCTCACCGCAGAGACCCTGCCCCTCCCTAGCAGCCCTTCCTGCAGACCCCGCCCCGCCCGCAGTCCCCGTCCTCCGCCCGCAACTAGCTGTACGCGGGAGCCTCCCACACCGCACCGCTTCTCTGTGACCTGGTTGCCTGTGTGGCAGCTTCAGGAGGCTTGTGCTTCGGGGCTGTTTGTTTCTGGCTGTGTCCGTGGCACCGAGGGCTCCCGGCGTGCCGACACTGGTGGCGGTCGCGGGAATGTGTGCGTTGTGCGGGTGCACCTGTGTGTGCCTCACGTCGGTGAACCTGGCCTTCCTCCCACGGCTTCCCCCGCACCAGCATTGGGGCGCAGGGTGCTGAGAGTGCCGTAGCGTGAAGACCCGGGCTGTGTGTGTCCACATGTCCCAGCCAGCTCGATAGTGACTTTCTTAGTTTAGAAACAAATTGCAAAGTGGGGCCTCTCTGGTGTGGAGGCTCCGAGACAAGCAAATGTGGACTGCCGATGACCAGGGCTCCCCCTGCGCTCTGGCGGCGAGGCCGTCTCACGGCGTCTGTGCTGCTGGCTCGCGCTCCGCACACGTGACCACGCAGTCCTGTCACCTTGCCCTTCCTTCTGTACAGACGGAATCGTCTGGATTTGGGGCTGTGCGACTCTTCTCCTGTCCCCACACAGCTGTGTTACGTGACACGGGACCGTTTCCAGGTCTGACTGAGGTCCCACAGCCAGAGGGACCTTGGGGTCCACTAGCAGCTGCGGGTGGAAGGAGGGCGTCCTGCACCCCTCGGTGCAGTGTGGCCTGCGGTTGCATGGACTTAGCAGAGGCCCCCGCGGGGTGCCGGGGCAACTGCTGCTGGACGTCCTGCTGCCAGGCTCTTCCCCACCCGCCGTCCTCCTGCCGCAGACCCTCCCCTGCTGGCTTGCAGCACTTTTGCCCAGAGCGGTCTTTGAAATGTCATTTCCGATGTTCTTTCTTTCCGGAAGCCCTTCCCCAGTTCACCGTGACCCCTGCAGACAGAGCCGTAATCGAGGGCCAGACCGTCGATTTCCAGTGTGAGGCCGAGGGCTACCCGCAGCCGGTCATCGCGTGGACAAAAGGAGGTAGGAGCTGGCCTGGCACCTGCCAGCATGGGCTCCGCACTCGGGAGGCGAGTCTGCCCTCTGCCCAGGCCCCAGCCCCTGGGAGCCAGGGCGGGGCTGGTCGCAGGCCTCACGGCGGCTGCGGTGCAGGACGTGTGGAGAAACTGTCCTTCCCAAGGACGCGGGTGGCCTTCTGCCTGCTGGTTCCCTCTCCTCCCAGGTGGTCCGTGTCTTGGCTTTCGTACACTTAGTTAGCATCCTGATGAGATTTCCTGGCAGGTAGGATAGAACGTTCTGGAAACTGTCACAGCATGTGTGTGAAGCTCAGTGTTTCTGAGCTGCTCTGGCGCTGTCTGGCCCTCTCCATCAGAGGCGAGACGGCTGATCACGTTGCTCCTTCGGGGGTGGCCCCCGCCCCCCATCCTCCAGCTGGAGAACCCCTGGCCAGATGACTCGACGAAGACAAACGTCCCCCAGGGTGCCGGTGGCCTGGCTGGGAAGTGCGAGGGGAGGGAAGGGGAGATGGCCTCGGGGCTCTGTCCTGGAATGGGCCTTGAGGTCTTGCCAAGGGGCCCTGCCTTAAGCCAGGGGGCAGTACCTGCCTTCGTCCCCTAACAAGGGAAGGGCAGGCCAGTGTGAGCGCCCAGCACTGGGACCTCCGTGTGCCCGGGCAGGAGCGGGCCCTGCGCCGGCTCCTTCCTGGGGTGTCCCAGCTTTTGAGTAACCCACCCCTGCCCCATGCCTCCCCCCCCGTGTCTTCGCCCCTGTATTTCTCATGTGCTCCTCCTGCTTCTGGGGAGTTTCTCAGAGCCGGGGGCTCTGTCTGTCCCTGACCCGGCCACACCCGCTTGTGCGGACTGTCGCCTGCCAGCGCGACTGGAGCAGAGACCAGTCTATCCCACCGTTCCATGTGCCGTGAGGAGAGACCAGTCTGTCCCACCGTCCCATGTGCTGCAGGGAAGCTCTGCTCGACCCAGCCTTCCCAAGTCCCGCTCTGACCCCGTCACGTGGTGTCCGGGTCGCCCGCCGCGTGCCCGTGCCTTTCAGGGAGCCCGCTGTCGGTGGACCGGCGGCACCTCGTGCTCTCGTCGGGCACGCTCCGGATCTCGGCTGTCGCGCTGCACGACCAGGGCCAGTATGAGTGCCAGGCCGTCAACATCATCGGCTCTCAGAGGGCCGTGGCGCACCTCACCGTGCAGCCCAGAGGTACGCGGCGCTGGCCTCCCACACCCCTGGCGCACGGGCTGCTCCGTGCAGAGCTGCTGTCCAGAGAGGCGGGCCTGCGGCAGCCTGCGCTCCCCCCTCATGGCCGGAGCTGGAGAGGGCTCGCGGCTGTCCCCCAGCACGGCCCCTCCCGGGGAGGGCGGCCGCCGGCACACCCTCTCCCCTTCACTCTGACGCCTGTGCTTGTGCAGACGGGCTGGGAGGCCGAGGGAGGGCCTGAGGCCGGCCGAGAGTGCCCTGGGCCTGCTCTGACTGAGGACAAGGGGCCGGTGCTCCTAGGAAGCTCTCTGGGTGCCCGGTGAGCGCCCGGCTTCTGAGCCTTTGTCAGCGCGGTGCCCCTTGCCTTGCAGTCACGCCGGTCTTTGCCAGCGTTCCGAGTGACATGACGGTGGAAGTGGGCGCCAGCGTGCAGCTGCCCTGCAGCTCCCAGGGCGAGCCCGAGCCCGCCATCACCTGGAACAAGGTACCACCAGCTGCGGGCGGGGCCCGGGTGTGGCATCTGCCCCCAGCTCGCAGCTTCCCGCACCGTCCTTGGCAGAGGAAACCTCCCCACCCTGGCCTGAGTCGCCGCTGCTGTGGGACCCTCGGGAACCAAACCAGAGGGAAGTGATCCCGCATGGTCCTTCCCGTGTTCTTCCCAGTGGCACAGCCGAGAAAACCCCGCCACTAGGTCTACGGCCCCATCGTCAGTAGGGAAGGTTTTTTGTTGTTCCTCCGCTTTTCCAGGTTGTGTTTGAGAAGTACAGGACGGAGTTGGGTCCCAGTGTTTAGCCGTTATGAGCGAGGGTTTCAACAGGACACATCCCTGGAGGACAGGGTGGCCACGGGCAGGGGACCTTCACAGGGAGGTTTGAGTTCTGGGGGACAGCCTGGCCCTCTCCCACATGCCCCTGTTGCCCGCCAGCTGTCACCTGCCCTCAGCTGGGACCACACGTGGCCGCCTCCCTGTCCCCTTGGGCTTGCTCTTACCCTTCCTCGGCCGGGCCTGTCGCCTGCCTCTTGGGGTGGGGCTCGGGTATCCTGTCTCCCAGAAGACCTTGCCCAGGGCCCTTCCCTGTCACTGGGTGCCCACACGCTGTGCCTTCCCCATGGTCATGTGCATCCCACGGTGGGTTTCTCTCTGGGCCCCCAAGCCCTGATCCTGTAGAATCCAAGGGACTCCATCCCTGTCTTAGTGTTTTCTGGATCTTTCACAAGAGTTTAAGAAAAGTTCCTCTCAGCAAATTGGACTAAATCTCTTTTTCTCTGCAGGTTTGGATAGATCTGAGCATACCCTGTGCGCCTTGTCCCCCAGTGAGGTCCCGACAGCGGCCCCCCACCCCCGAGTAAAACCGCTCCTGCTTCTCGGCTTCATTCTTCGTGTCGTTTCTGCTCTGCTCCAGGACGGGGTTCAGGTGACGGAAAGCGGGAAATTTCATATCAGCCCCGAGGGGTTCCTGACCATCCACGACGTCGGGACTGCGGACGCAGGCCGCTATGAGTGTGTGGCCCGGAACACCATCGGGCAGGCGTCCGTCAGCGTGGTGCTCGGCGTGAGCGGTGAGTCCCGCGGCCGGCACCACCGTCCCTGGCATGAGGCGGGAGGGGCGCTCGGCCCGGTGCCTGCAGGCTCGCTGCCCGATTACCAGAGGGTCACGCGGCCTGGTTGGGGGCGGCCCCGTCGCACACTGGCTGCCGCCCCTTCTGGGAGCTGCGCCGAGACCGCAGGCCGCTGTGGTCACGCGCCTGTGACCCGGCTCTCCCCGAGCGGGACGTCGTGGCTGGCGTGGCAGCCGTCCAGACCCACTGGGCTCCGATGTGTGTAATTTATATCCCTGTGTGGCGGGAGGGCGTGTGCCACTGCCCTGTGAGCTGCTGGTGCCCCATCGCCCTGCTCACTGTCCTCGTGGGTGCGGCCGCGCGTCTCCCCGGGATGGGGACAGATCCCTGCCCCGCCCCTGACAGCCACGCCGGGCCGGCCTCCGCGTCTGCCCCGTCCGCCTCCTTCGCCTGGGCCCGTCCCTTCACTTGAGTCTGTGTCTCTGCCTTTCCCAGCACAACTCGCCCACTTGCTGCCTCCATGGGCCTGTGAGCACCCCAGGGGGGAACGGGGTCCCTCCGTGTGTGTGCCCAGCACGCCCGCGCCCGAGGCCTGTAGGTGCCAGATGTGAGTGGTAAAGAGTGACTGGGAGCCTGCTTTGGTTTTTTTGGTTTTTTGGTTTTTTGGTTTTTTTTTAGGGAAAAATGTTCTTTTCCCATGACATATGGTATGTGAAATGGATGTAAAATTCAGTTGGTGAATTCTGTGATTTTTTTTTGTTCTTTTAATAGCAAATTTTGATCCGTAAAAATAACGTTACTTTGATGTAAATTAGTTATATATGAGAGTAAAAATAATCTCTTATCTACGATCCCGCTTCCAAGAAATAACCGCTGTGAACATTTCGGTCAATTTCCTTTATTTTTTTTCTAAAGGTAGGTAAATATTTTCAAGTTATTTTTGCGATTGTTGTTTGGAGAACAACAAATGCAGGTCATCTGTTATAGCGTAACGTCAGAGTCATAAAATGGTGTAAAATTACGAGTCATTTGTCTACACTTGGCATAAAAATATTAGGTTCCAAAAATGGGTCCTTTGTCTCCATTTGAGACGCGCTGAGGTGGGGGTTGTGCCTGGGGAAAGGCCGTCGGGCCGTGCTTCAGACATGTGCAGTGACCCGCAGACAGTGGTGACCAGGCCGGTTTGTGGAGCGCGCAGGGGCGGCGGCACCGGGTCCGCAGGGCTGCCACCCCTCCGTGGGCAGGGCTGGGCGTCGGGCGCTGTCAGGGGCCTTCCGGCTCAGGTTTTCAACTGTGTCCTTCTGTGGAAAGGCTGACCAGGTTGAGGGGAGAAGGGACCCTTTACAAGCCACGAGTCCTTGGTGATGTGGGCACCGGCTGCGCCCGTGGCCAGGGTAGAGGGCTGATTGGGTTGGCGTTACTTTAGCAAACTCTGTATTCAGGGAGAAGAAATGAGAAGAAGGAAGTAGAAGGTGAGGAACAGGGGCGCCTGGGGGGCTGCCTTCAGCTCAGGTCGTGGTCCCGGGTTCCAGGATCGAGCCCCGCATGGGGCTGTCTGCTTCTCCGTCTCTGCTCCTCCCCCTGCTCGTGCTGTCTCTCCCAGAGAATAAATACGATCTGTAAAAAAGGGGAAAAAAAAGAACGTGCAGAACAGCTTCAGAGGGTTGCAGGCTGAGCCGTGTGCGTGTGTGTGTGTGCACGAGCGTGTGCAGGTAGTGGTTCACCCGTGGCTGTGACAGGGGCCCGTCCAGAGGAGACGGGAAAGTGCAGGGAGCAGACTCCGTGTTTGGGGGGGCGGCTGGCGGCGCAGGCGGCCGTCGAGGGTCTCGCCGTTGGTGGGAAGAACAGAATCCACCAGGAGCGGAGAGGCCGCCCGCCCTCCCTGGGTGGCCGTGCTTCGCTAGGACTTCCGTGTTTCGCGCTGGGAGCACGTTCCCTGTGTTCTTTTGGGGTGTCGCGTGATTTCAGACGCTAAGGTCGGTGATTTGTGTGCTGCTTGCGAACAGCTTCTGGTGTCATTGACGCTTCCGTGTGAGAGACCGAACCCTCGGGGGAGAGCGTGCCGACGCCATCAGCGTCCAGACCTCCTGCGTGCGTAACGTAGCGTGGCGTTTTGTGGGTAACGAGCGACTTCGTGTTTTCCCAGTTCCTGATGTCAGTCGAAATGGGGACCCGTTTGTGGCCACATCGATTGTGGAAGCGATTGCGACCGTGGACAGAGCCATCAACTCGACACGCTCACACCTGTTTGACAGGTACCGTGGGGCGGAGGCGGGCGCAGACCTCTGCTCGCTCAGCCTCTGGGGCAGGACGGAGTGGTGACCCGTCCCATCGGGGGAAAGCCTTTTAATGTCAAAAATCATAACGTGGGCGTTAAGTCTTGTGGGGTTCGGACAACAAAAAGACGCGTCCTTTCTGAGTAGAAGCGGAACTAGGATTCGTAGGTGAGACGTTTTAGAAAACCTCAGCTCGTCCCGTTGGCTCGTTAATGTGTGACTCGGCAGGAACAGAGTCTCAGGCCACGGCGATTGGTTCGCGTCGGTGATACGGAGCGAGACTGGACGGCTGTCTTCCCTCTCTTGACTTAATGATTTGTTTTTAGTGTCTTTGTTTCTGTTTGTTTGCTGCCTTCCGCTCGGGATGAGTCAGGTACGCGACATTACGTCTCTACAAAAGTAGCTACAGAAACATTTGGTGGCAATAATTACATTTTCGGACATGAGTAGTTCTGTCCTCAAAGTTGGTTCTGTTCTTTCCTGTCTGCTCCTGCACCCCTGCCAGCCGCCCCCGCTCTCCCAACGACCTGCTGGCCTTGTTCCGGTACCCGAGGGACCCCTACACCGTGGGGCAGGCGCGCGCTGGAGAGATATTCGAGCGGACCCTGCAGCTGATTCAGCAGCACGTGCGGCACGGCCTGATGGTTGACCTGAACGGAACAAGTCAGTCCTGGGCCCCCTCCCCCGCGAGCAGGGCCTCACCGTGCTGGGGCCTCCCTGGGTGCCGTCCCGCATCCCCGTGTCTGAGTGAGCGCACGGTTGCCCGGGCTCGAGTTGCGCTGGGCCCCGTAGCGGCCGCCTCACGCGCCCTGCGAAGCCGCGTCCAGCTGACGGGGCCAGACCGGTGGGGCCCCTGCGACCTGGCGGGGTGGCCGCTGGTCCACGAGGCTGTGCGCCCGGGACGCAGGGTGGCGGGCTGTTGGGAAGGAGGCTTGTGGGGCCGGGAGTCTGAGAGGTGGTGGGGGAGGCCGCCCGGCATTGTGTGGACGGCGGGAGCCGGACACCCCGCCCGCAGCCAGTGCCCCGCCGAGCCCCCGGGAGCAGCGCTCTCACAGGCGCCAGGGGCCAGTGTCTACTGTGGAAGCGGTCCCTCAAGGGCGAGTGTTTGTCTAAAGCTCTCCGGGAGCGCGTGCACGCCGTGCCTCCCGGGGGTCACGCTCCGCGGTCTCCACGGGGTTTTCTGACTCGTCTTCGGGGAGCCCGTCTTGCCCGTCAGGACGGAGATGTCTTTCAAGAACCGAGCAGTCTTAGATACGCGTGTGTGGCCTGAGGATGTGGAATCGGGCCCGTCTCTGCTTGGTGGGAGGGGAGGGGCCCAAGCCTGTCCCCGTCCTGCCCTGGCTTGGGGCTGGGTTTCCTGGGGTCTGCGTGTAGACGCGCAGACCGTGGTGCCGCCTCCTCTTCCTGGGGCGCCGGCCTCCGTCGGGGCCATCGTAGATGATTCCACTCCGTAGACAGGCCAGCCTGGCCTCGCAGGCGCTCCCTGGGGAGTTTCTGCGAGAGAGCCGCCCCTTCTCTCTCCACTTTCCTGTGTTGGGTTCTTTCCACCCTTCCGGCCCGGGGATGGGGACAGGGACACGTGGGACATATGGCCTTGTCCCTGTGGCGCCTCCCTGTGCTCCCAGCCATCAGTCGTAAGGGACCACGCTCGGCTGCGTGTGGGGGGCCCATGGGGTTCTGCGGTGCTCCTTTCCCGGCCGTGGTCTCCCTCCCTGTGGCTGGTTCACGTGGCGAGTGCAGCTGCAGCGGCTTCAGCAGGCGGCCCGTGGACCTCGCGCAGCCACTTCCTGAGGCGGAGCCCGTCTGTAGCCCCTCCTCATGCGGGATGACGTGCTCACCTCTGACCCACGCCTGCCATGTATAGAGAACCATGGGGCCCTGGACAGGAGAAACTGAACCGACTCGGAGCCCCGGCAGAGGGGCGCATGGCTCTGGGCCGCAGTAGGGTATTTGCGGGAGAGCAGGCCCCGGTGTGGCTGCCAGCCAGTCTCGGATGCTGGGTCAGCAGGCTCTGGAGGCGCGAGGACGGTCCTGTCGTGGTCTGTGTGACATGGGAGTCACGGGACTTCGTGTAGAGAGGTGACCTAATCACCAGGATCAGGTCGTTGGGGGGCCCTGCCACAAAGGGGGAGGGGCGGTCCAAGAAGCCAGGCGGGTGTGTGCTGGGAGGGACCGGTGGGTGGAGGTGGCTGGGGACTCTGGAGTGGCCCAGGGGCACCTGGGGTGGCAGGTGCCTGTGGAGTGGACCAGTGGGGAGGAAAGTGTTGGCACCGGGGTGGCTGGTGAGTGGAGAGAATTCCAGGTGCTTGGAGACTGATGACACGTTCACGTGTGGCCTGGTTGTGGGGGGTCAGCTGATTGGGTTTCTGCCTGCAGGGCCCGAAGGCCAGAGGTAACACTTAGTGGAATGGGAGGACCGGGTTAGGGGTTGGGGAGCGACGGTCTCACCTCTAGGAGCTGCAGGCGTGCACAGGAGACGTGGTCCCAGGGACACCTGGGTCTTGGTTCCGCAAACCCCTGCTCACCCGGGAAGAAAATAGCCTCCTGCACACGGGCCTCTTGGCGTTTCTGTGTCACGAAATAGGCTTCTCGTCTGTTCCCTTATTCTCAGGTGCACACTTTCTTTCCCATTTCAGCATTTTCACTGGTCAGACTTGTCTGCATTCAGGGGTGGTTTTCATTTCTAAAGCAGAGCATGGTGGACGAGTGTGGTCAGAAACGGTCAGGCAGTTGGCAGGACTCCAGGGGAATGGCCCGTGACGTGAAATGGCCCTCCTGGTTTGCAGGAAGGCGTGGTGTGGCCGCTTCTCATCAGGGACAGTTCAGGGGCTTGGCTCTCGGAGCCCGGCAGGCATGTCCAAGTTCACAGGGGGGCCTGTTATGTCCAGCCTGGGCTGGTGCCCCGCGCCCGCAGCTGCGTGGAGAGAGGGACAGTGCAGGAAGAAAGCTCCCCACGGGGCTTGTGTGCGAGCCCCGGGCCCCTGGGGGTTCTGGGGCTTCTCGCGCTCCCTGGGTGTGGAGCCAGGCATCCCGTCTACCTTCCCCCATCTGGGGGGTGCCTGCTGACGGGGTTTTGGCTCTTCTGGGGGCGGGTCTTCTCATGCAGCCCGCCAGCACCCGTTTCTGATGGCGTTATCTCCCAGCTCCAGCTCAGTGGGGGGGTCGTTCAGACGCTGCCCCCACAAACTGGGACAGGCTCTGTTCCCTTAAATGTAGGCAGAGGCCGTCTCGATCGGCTGTGAGCGGGTACTTTGGGTGTGTGCCCCTGGGTGTGAGCATGTGGGTGCGTGTGTGCACACCTGTGCCCCGTGTGAGTCCAGGGCTCTCGGGCAGCCCACAGAGCCAGCCCTGACGCAGGTCAGGTCCTTCCAGCTGTTCCTGCCGGGACCCCTGGCTCTGGCTGAAGGACCCGGATTGTCCCCGCCCGTCACGCACAGGTCCCCTCCCCCGGCTCCGCAGCCCGACAGGCAGGGTTGGGGAGGGCTGCGGGGCCCGGGCCGCGTCCCCGTGTGCTGTCTGCCATCCAGGGAGTAAGCTGCCCCCCTCCCCTACAGGTTACCACTACAACGACCTCGTGTCTCCCCAGTATCTGAGCCTCATCGCCAACCTGTCGGGCTGCACGGCGCACCGGCGCGTGAACAACTGCTCGGACATGTGTTTCCACCAGAAGTACCGCACGCACGACGGCACGTGCAACAACCTGCAGCAGCCCATGTGGGGCGCCTCACTGACGGCCTTCGAGCGCTTGCTGAAGGCCGTGTACGAGAACGGCTTCAACACCCCCCGCGGCATCGACCCCAGCCGCCTGTACCACGGCCACGCACTGCCCATGCCCCGGCTGGTGTCCACGTCCCTCATCGGCACGGACACCGTCACGCCCGACCCGCAGTTCACACACATGCTCATGCAGTGGGGCCAGTTCCTGGACCACGACCTGGACTCCACGGTGGTGGCCCTGAGCCAGGCCCGCTTCTCTGACGGCCAGCACTGCAGCTCGGTCTGCAGCAGCGACCCCCCGTGCTTCTCGGTGGCCGTGCCGCCCAACGACCCGCGGGCACGCAGCGGGGCGCGCTGCATGTTCTTCGTGCGCTCCAGCCCCGTGTGTGGCAGCGGCATGACGTCCCTGCTCATGAACTCCGTGTACCCGCGGGAGCAGATCAACCAGCTCACGTCCTACATCGATGCCTCCAACGTGTATGGGAGCTCAGAGCACGAGGCCCGCGCCGTCCGGGACCTGGCCAGCCAGCGGGGGCTGCTGCGGCAGGGGGTCGTGCAGCGCTCGGGGAAGCCGCTGCTGCCCTTCGCCGCCGGGCCGCCCACGGAGTGCATGCGGGACGAGAACGAGAGCCCCATCCCCTGCTTCCTGGCCGGGGATCACCGTGCCAACGAGCAGCTGGGCCTCACCAGCCTGCACACAATCTGGTTCCGCGAGCACAACCGCGTGGCCACTGAGCTGCTCGCCCTGAACCCGCACTGGGATGGCGACACCATCTACCACGAGGCGAGGAAGGTCGTGGGCGCCCAGATGCAGCACATCACCTACCGGCACTGGCTGCCCAAGGTGCTGGGCGAGGTGGGCATGAAGGCGCTGGGCGAGTACCGCGGCTACGACCCGGGCGTCAACGCCGGCATCGTCAACGCCTTCGCCACCGCCGCCTTCCGGTTTGGCCACACGCTCGTCAACCCCGTGCTCTACCGGCTGGACGAGAACTTCGAGCCCATCGCGCAAGGACACGTCCCCCTGCACAAAGCCTTCTTCTCTCCCTTCCGTATCGTGAACGAGGGCGGCGTCGACCCGCTGCTCCGGGGCCTGTTCGGTGTGGCGGGCAAGATGCGCGTACCCTCCCAGCTGCTCAACACGGAGCTCACCGAGCGCCTCTTCTCCATGGCGCACACGGTGGCCCTGGACCTGGCCGCGATCAA
This sequence comes from Mellivora capensis, assembly GCA_004024625.1. Classification (NCBI taxonomy): domain Eukaryota; kingdom Metazoa; phylum Chordata; class Mammalia; order Carnivora; family Mustelidae; genus Mellivora; species Mellivora capensis. The sequence goes on along the minus strand of PISX010010436.1, from coordinate 43,555 downwards.
CATCCAGCGTGGCCGGGACCACGGCATCCCGCCCTACCACGAGTACCGCATCTACTGCAACCTGTCGTCCGCGCACACCTTCGAGGACCTGAAAAACGAGATCAAGAACCCCGAGATCCGGGAGAAGCTGAGACGGTGGGTTGAAGGACGCCGTTGAGCGTCTTACGTGTGTAAAGGTCAGGCGTGCCACGAAAGGGGGTCCCAGCGTGTGTGGCCGTTGTTCTTTGTGTTTGAGTGTGTGTGTGCAGCCACGTGACAGACGAGCCGGGGCGGGGGGAGCCTGTGGAGGGGCCGACTGGTGGCCGTGGCCATAGCCGTGTGGGTGTCTGTTCGGCGGAGGGGAAGGAGCTGCAGGGAAGCCGAGGGCCCAGCTGGGGTATGTTGGGCTTTGGGGGGGGTCCTGTGCGCCCGTCAGGCGGAGGGCCCCGGAGCTCATCCAGCACGGGGCCGGAGTTGCTGGCCCAGCCGCCTCGATTCCAGAGATCACCGCGGCAGCCTCCGGCGATCGTGCGGGCTTCCACGGGGGGCTGCCGTGGTGAGACCGCGAGGGCGTGCTGGCCCCTGGAGACCACTGGAGCGGAGAGGTTCGGGGCCTTCATCCAGGAGGATCCGGGCTGCCATCTAACAGGAGCCTCTCCGCAGCCTCCGTGGTCTCTGCGGCGCGATAGCTCCTTCGACTTGCAGTTCTCTGCACGCTCAGCCCTGACCTTTCTCTGTGGTCACCGCTGCCCTTTGGGTGGTGACTTCTGTCACGTTCGTCATCTCAGTTTCCTTAATGGAGACTGCTGCTCGTTAGAGTCCTCCAGCATGGTCCCTCTCGTCCCGGGACTCGTGAAGTCGGCCCTCGGGTCCCTGGGTGTGTCCGTGTGTTCATGTCTGAGGCAGGGAAAGCTCCCCGTGAGGGCCCCCTTGCTTGTGTGCCGGACTCTGCTGTCGGCGGCACGTGATCTCGTGCTCTCACGCCCTCGGCGCTGGAGGGAGGGCGCTCTCTGGGTGCCTCCCGCGTGCCTCCGGCAGAAGACGGCTTCCTGTGCGGGACGTGAGTTGTGGCCGCGTGTCCCGGCGCTCATGCAGACACAGCACCGGCTGCTGGCGTGTGACCCGCCCTCCACGGGTGCAGGACGGTCTGGGTCTCCGTGTCGCGTGACGAACATTTTTGGGGACGGTCTGTAGTTCGTGTGCTTGAACGGCCTCCTTTGCTCCTGTCCAGATGGACATAGACGCTCCTCGTATGTTCCCCCTTCGCGGGCTGGCGTCACACGGCCCAGAGGCGCTAGTGCTCAGTCCAGCGTGCTTGGTGGGGCGGAGGGACGCGCCTGTGTGTGCTGGGGACCCCGGAGACACAGACCCTCCTTGTTCACCGAGCTCCCAGTCGCTCATTCACTTTCCCCTTTGTCAGCGCAGTGTGGGGGAGGGGCTACGGTCGGAGGCCCAGGGCAGCCAGAAACTTCAGGGGCAGAAAGGCCTGTGGGACCTTCCTTAGGGTCCGGGGGAGGGGAGGGAGCAGGGCCTGGTCCGAGTGGGGCGCTGCCCTGCTGTCTGTGTCCCCCGTCCCCTCCTGAAGCGGGGGCCGCGCCCGTGTCCGCAGTGGGGTCGTGGGAGGTGTGCTGGTGGAGCTGGGGCTCCACGGTCCTTGGCCGGCTTCCAGGTGGCTCCCTGGGGACCACACCGCGTGGCTCCTGTTTCCGTGCGCAGTGAGGAGACCACGCAGCCTCCCTCAGAAGGACCAGCGCTGCCGCAGTGGCCTCCCTCTGTCCCCTCGGCCGGGCAGTGCACACTGGGCTCGGAGTCCCCGTTGAGGGCAGGCCGACACGTGCGTCGGGGGAGCTGCTGGGGTGTCCCTGATGGGGTGCGGTCCGCCCGGCTCCACGGGCCTTCCTGCGGAGCGCAGGAGCTGGACAGCCCTTTGTCCTGGGGCATCGAGCCCTTGCCGTCTCAGGCGCGTGATCGAGTTCTGCTTCATAAATAGCTTTGCAGCACGAGGACCTTCCCCAGATAGTCGAATCGCAGCGTTACGGCGATTCCTTCGGGGTCTGCTTAGCTACCTGAAGCTCCTTTGTGGTCATGGAAGGAGACAGGAAGGACGTACCTCACACTGTCAGGCGTGGTTATTTCTGAACAGAAAAGGCCTGAGTTTAGTTTTCCCGCCATGAAGTTGGTTTTTCTAAAGTTATAATAAGTCGTGTGTGTCTCATACGTGTGTGTAAACAGTACAGAAACCTTCCGAAGTGTGACGCGTAGATGCTCAAGTCACAGCGAGTTTCTTGGCTGATGGATGTTTTGAAAAGTGCCGAGTAATACCGAACAGCTTTTTCCTCTTTGCTCTGCTGCCGCTTTCTCGGGCACATTTAAGGTTTCCCTTGTTCGTTCTGCAGGTTGTATGGGTCCCCACTCAACATCGACTTGTTCCCTGCCCTCATGGTGGAGGACTTGGTCCCAGGCAGCCGGCTGGGGCCAACCCTCATGTGCCTGCTGAGCACGCAGTTCAAGCGCTTGAGAGACGGGGACAGGTAAACGCAGATGCCTGGGGACAGGGGAGGGGAGGTGCCACAGGGAAGAGCCTCTGCTCTTAATGCACCTTTCTGGGGACTCAGGGAGGCAAGGAGCCGTTGCCGGAGCTCCGTGTGCGGGTGAAAAGTGAAGGAACGCCGTCACCCTCGCCGTGTGACCGGCTCCCCGGTGCGGGGACTTCCCTCCCCCCGCACCCGAGCACTACACAGCCTTGTTCACGGCTGCTTTCGTGTCCTTCCACTTAAGACATTTCTGTTCCTAGGAATAGAGGATTCACGGGGTTCAGTGCTGTGGGAGTTTGGAGGAATCTGAACTTCCGGCAGGACCGCCAAGGTCCAGTTTCATGGATGTCCTTAGTGTAGCTTCACGTAGGGGAGGACACCGCCCCCCGCCCCAGGGAGCCCGCCGGGGCTGTGCGCTAGGCCGTGGATTCTAACCGTGGCCTGTGCTGCCTTCTGAGCAGCCGACCCGCTGCTGGTTTTCGTCCAGAGTTTTTGCAACATTTCTGAGTCGGAAAGCTGAGCCGAGTCGGAGTCCCTCCGTGAGCCATACGCGGTGGACGCCGGCGGGGTCTATACGGTCCACAGAGCTGATCGGGGAATGTTTTAATTCACCTGCTGTGTGTGCTTTCTCTCGTTCTGGGGAAGCACAGGTTATGGTATGAGAACCCGGGGGTGTTCTCCCCGGCGCAGCTGACCCAGATCAAGCAGACGTCCCTGGCCAGGATCCTGTGTGACAACGCCGACAACATCACCCGCGTGCAGAGGGACGTGTTCCGCGTGGCGGAGTTCCCCCACGGGTACGGCAGCTGTGACGAGATCCCCAGGGTGGACCTGCGCGTGTGGCAGGACTGCTGTGAAGGTGCGCGTCCCGGGGACCGGCTGCGTGGTGGGGTGCGCGTCCCGGGGGCCCGCTGCATGCGCTGGGGGACGTCATCCCCGCTCGCCACATCCACAGCCCCAGGGACGCAGCAGAGCGCGGGCTGTTTCTGTCAGGACCGAGGGCCGCGCGCAGCAGGCAGGGATCAGCGCGTCAGTCCGGCTTCTGTTTTTTCCTTAACACCGCGCGAGCGTCTCCCGGGAGGACTTGTGTGTTGCACGAGTGTCACGTGGGCCCCTGCGGACGGCGCCGACTCAGACTGTCCGGGAACGAGGCTCGCACCCGACTCGGGGCGCTGTGCTTTCCCAACGCCCGTGACAGCGCGCGTCCCGGCGGTGTTGTGGCAGGTCCGGAGGGGCGGCTGTCCGCGTGCAGGCCTGGGACGCGTGCGGCGGGGCTGGTGGGTCCCTGCCGCTGGAGCCGCCATCCTCGCTCCGTGGCTCCCCTGCATTCGCAGATCCCGCTGGCGCTCACCTCGATGCGCGTTTCCTAACCTGAATGTAATTTGGCTTTGCTCGAACGGCAGCCAGACCCGGGGAGGATGAAGCGGGAGGCGTCGGAGCCCTCGGCCATGAGGGCCATGAGACCTTGCTCCCGGGCGGCCAGAGGCGGCCTCCGTGGCCTCCCGCCTCCGCGCTCGGCCTCCAGCGGCCTCTGCCCCACCTCCTCTTCCCGGAGGAAGCAGCTCTGGCCGAGGCTCTTCGTCAGCCGTCATGTCCGTGAGCGCGGGACTCTGGGTTGGTAGGTCGGCGCCGTCCCCGACGTCTGTGCGTGTGACCGGCCGGGGCGTCCGTCCGCCTGGCCGCCTGCTGCGTGAATTCGCGTGCGCGAGGCGCGGGGCGCCGTGTTACAGGAGGCTCGCGTGAGGACTGGAGCTGAGTTGACTGCACAGCCCACGTCCCGAAACATTTACAGTCTCCCTGCTGCATCTAAGGGAAACTGGCTTTGGGGTGTTTTCTCGCTTTTTTTTAGAATTATTCTTGCCGGTTTGTGCAGCTCCACTCGTGTTTCCGTGGGCGTGGCCTGCAGAGATCTGCTTTTCGCAACCCCAGGAAAGGCTGGTTCTTTTCAGGATACAAAACTTCACATCCGATGGTGCCACCAGGCCCCCCGGCTGCTTAGACGGGGGCAGACCTGGGTTTTCTGTTGTTTTTGCTCGGAAAAGCCGGAGACCCTGGAGAGACGGAGACTCAGAGCCGGGCGGCATCATCGGGGCCGCTCTCTTGTCTGTGCCGCGGCGGGGGCCGTGCTGACTTCCCGCCGCTGGACGCGTTTCCTCAAGGCCCTGAGCCGGCCAGGTTCAAGGATGCTTCGGAAGCTCTGTCTTCCGTCATAGGTCAAAAGCCACGTCTAAAGCAGCAGAGAGAAAAGGCTTAAGGTCTGACAGGACCAGATGTCGGTTGCTGTTTACTTTCCACTTTTGAAAAAACTCCATTTTCTCCTGCACCAGCCGAGGAAGTCCCAGGTGTGGCCGCTCTCCAGACTTAGGTGTGGGGCGGGATCGGGGATTGGGGACGGGCACCGAGCTCTTCCCGCAGGGGGTCTCGTCCGAGCCCCGTGGCCCCCACTTTCCGCAGCAGGTGCGGGGCCCGCTGTCCTCCAGACCCACGATGGACTCTCCCAGCTTTTCTTCGCTCAGACCCAGGCTTGTGTTCCGGGTGCGGGCGCAGGCGCGGCAGGCTGTGTCCTCCCGGGGCAGCTTCCGGAGGTGCGCGGAGCCGCTCGTCCCACCACCGTGACCTGGACGCGGGGGATGGGCTGAAACTGGATCCCACATCTGCCCAACGGGGAGGCTGTGAGGATGAGCACGTTTCTGGGTTTGGAAGGCAAAGGCCGTTCTCTCTGACGTGAGCTCCTTCTGCCTCCCCGGAGGGGCGTGTGGCCTGTGAGCTGGGAACCCCGCCGGGTGGCGAGCGCTCCAGCGGCAGCGTTGCCCGGGGCCTCCTGGGTCCGGTGCGCTTACACCATGAACCTGCCTCAGGGCTGGAGTTTGGGGCTGTGGGTCCAGGTCCGAGTGGGAAGCGCCGGCTTGGGCGCTGAATCCAATCGCAGAACGCTCGGCGGACTTGTCTCTGGGCCTTTGCCTCCCAGCGGTGGTTGCGGGCCCGCTAGGCCGGGGCGGGGGGACAGCAGCCTGTTCTCCGTGTACTTTCTCTCCAGGGGTTTCCACCGCCGCTCTGCATGCTTCAGCACCTGGGAAGGGCCGAGTGTAGCCTCTGCTACCTTCCCGGCCAGGCCTGTCCTGGGCGGATGGGGTGCGGCGTGAGGCCGGGTGTTTGTGGGATGGGGTAGTCGTGGGCAGGCGGGAGGGAGCTGAGGAGAGCAGGCCCTGGAGGTGGGACGAGCGACGAGGGGGCACGGGCGTGTGTACGGCGCCCCTGTGAGCACAGCGCCCAGGCCGCAGGGGGCAGCGATGCTGTGGTGGGAAGCCAGCGCGGGGCTGAGAGGACAGGGGCGCGTTCGTGGGGGAGGCGGCTGTCTCGTCTGTTGGCGGGAGCCCAGGCGAGGCTGGGGGCTGCTGGGCCAGGAGGATGCGGTGCCGAGGCCAAGACGTGCCCGTGGGCGGAGGAGGCCATGAGGCCGCATGTCAGGGACGTGCCGTGAAGGTGACGTTTCCCGGGACGTGCCCGGCGTCTCCTGAGCCAGAGCCGGCCTCTCACGCCCGCACACGCGTTTCAGACTGCAGGACCAGAGGGCAGTTCAACGCCTTTTCACACCATTTCCGAGGCCGGCGATCGCTGGGCTTCAGCTACCAGGAGGACGAGCCCGCTGGGGAAGCAGGCCCCAGGGGGACACCGAGGTATGGCTGTATGTGAGGCAGGGTCCTAGGCTCTGGGCGGGGCGCCTGCGGCCACGTGTGACACGCTGAGGTCTGTTGGTGGCTTCTCCTCCCCGTGCAGCGTCGGGAAACACAAAAAACATCCAGGAAATGCCACAGCCGCCTCCCGCGCGCACCCACAGATGCCAGGAACGAACGACTTTAAGGACTTCGTTCAGGAAATGCAGAAGACCATCACAGACCTCAGAGAACAGGTAACTGTCCCTGCACGTCCCATCCCACAGATGGCGGGACCACAGACGGCGTTCTTGCTCCCGAGGCCCTCTGGTGTGAGGTCGGCTTCAGCTCCCTGGCTGGGAGCCTCCCGTCTGGGCGGCTCTTCTCTTGGGGCCTGTCCCCGGCCTGGCCACATGGGGCTGTGCTCTGGTTCCCCGGTGGCCGGGGAGCTCTCACTGTGGGCTGTCCACAGGCACCGTTGTGACGGCTGTGGGGTCCCTGCAGTAGCCCTAGAGATCGTAGGCCAGGAAGGGCTGAGGGTTAGGGCCACGGAGAATTCAGACCTTGGTCCTGTTCCAGAGCCGCTTCTCCAGGAGTGTCACTCTAATCCTTGTCCCCAGGGAGGGGTCAGCAGGCATTTTGTGGTCCGGTCCCCCAGGTGTGGGGAGGGCACCGGCACCGAAGGTCTCCACACTGGGCTCTTCTCCAAGGAGGAGCTGTGTTCTCAGTGGATGGCCTGCAGGCGTGTGAGCGCAGAGAGATGGGAGGCCGGGTGGGAGGGGATGTGGGCACCAGGCAGAGGGCGGGGTTTGTGGCACCAGGAGAGAAGCTCCTCAGCCCTCACCTACAGCCAGAGAGACGGCCAGGCTGTGAGGCACAGGGCCTCCTGGGGACTCAGCCCTGGACAGGTGGGTGCTGTGGGTCCTAGAGACGGTCACTCCAGGCTGGCTGGCTGGACCGGTGACCACGAGGTGTGCACAGGTGATGGCATGCAGAAAGGAGGGGTCACACTCTGCAGATGGGTCAGTGGGAGCAGAGACAGGAAGGAGGATGGGTGGTCCTGAGGCCAGCCAGCTCCCTGCCCCTCCAGCCCCTCCTTCCGCATCTGCCGGCCCCGCCCTCCATGCCCACTGGTCCCGCCCTCTGCGCCCGCGGGCCCCGCCCCTGTGCCACCAGCCTCCCCGGCACACACACCTGTGACCCCATCCGTGGCTTCTCCCAGCTGCCAGACGGAATAACGCCGGTGTGCATCCCCTTTCCTCTGTGCACCCCGCACTCCAGGGCAGGGCTGCCCGCTGGGCAGGGCCGCTGGTTGTTGAGAGGTGCAGACGGACCTTCTGCCCTGACTGTCCTTCCCGGCAGGGGCGGGGACAGCATTCGTTGGCGACTCTGACTCTGCAGGGCTAGGCCTGGTTCACGCAGATGTGCTCCTACCCTCGTTGTCTCCTGCGGAGACGCTGGGCGAGGTCTGTCCTTGCAGCTTCCAGCTTGAAATCCACAGCCACCGAGGACAGCCCCCCACTGCCCCCAGCAGCCCTGCCTGGCCCATGGCTGCTGTTCACGCGGCCTCGGGGGTCCTCCTTCCCTCACGAGTTGGAAGACAGCTCTGAGGTCTGGGGACGCCAAGATCTGTGGTAACGAGGGCCCGAGGGCAGGAGCAGCTCCCTTCGGAGCTGCAGCGGAGACCCGCCCGCGCCCAGGCCCAGGGCGGACTCGGGCCGCCGGGCTGCAGGGCGAGGTGATCTGGACCGGGGAGGCCGTGTGGTTGCGCAGCCTGGAGGCCGCGCGGGGATCGGCCTGCTGTCACGCGGGGTTTCTGTGTGTTGAATCCGGTCTCCGCGCCCCGACCTTAATCAGAGCGGGAGCTCCCTGGAGTGGTCACGCCCGTTCTCTGTGTGGGTCGCGAGATTTGGTGCCTTCGGTGGAAACCCTGCTCCAGGACCGGTAGATGAGGGTTCTGCGGGCTGCCGGGCCCTCCACGGCACAGCAAGAAGCACGTCCAGGGGGCGCCTGGGTGGCTCAGTGGGTTAAAGCCTCTGCTTTCGGCTCAGGTCATGATCCCAGGGTCCTTGGATCGAGCCCCACATCGGGCTCTCCGCTCTGCGGAGGAGCCTGCTTCCTCCTCTCTCTCCCTGCCTGCCTCTCTTGCCTGCTTGTGGTCTCTGTCTGTCAAATAAATAAATAAAAATATTAAAAAAACAAAAACAAAAACAAAAACGTCCAGCCGCAGGGGTGGAGGGTCGCCCTGGGACGCCTGTGGCTCGGGATGGTGACTGGTCGGGGCTGTCCGTGTCCGGGAGAGTCTGTGCAGGACGTTCCCGCACGGCCCCGTGGGAGCCTCTCCCATCCGCTCCGCACTTCTGTTCTTTCCCCGGAGCTGCCGTACACCGCATCCCCTGCCCCTTGATGCCCGATGTGGCAGGGCTTGCCCAGGGCTGTCCCGGAGGTCTCGGGACCTGAAGCGTCCTCACTGGGCAGGAGGCGGCGGTGCGCCTGAGCTCAGAGTTTCCCCTCCAGCGAGCGGGGCATGTGTTTGTTCTGCTGCAGATCAAGAGGCTGGAGTCGCGGCTCAGTTCCATGGACTGCACAGATGCGGACGGGGAGCCTCACGCCAGCGGCACCAAGTGGAAGCGGGACGCGTGCTCCGTCTGCGAGTGCCGGGTGCGTCGGGGGCTCTGTCGTGGGAAGCAGGGGCACGGGCTGCGCTCTGAGGTGGGGGGCCCCCGCTCGGGAGGCGCTCTAACCCCCAGAGCTCTGTTCGTGGTGGGCCTGCACAGCCCCGGCCGAGTCTGCCTCAGGGTGTTTGCACCAGTGAGGCGGGTGGGCCTGCCGGGTGGTTCTTGGTCCCCAGAGAAAGGGGATGGAGGTGCCGTGGTGGCCATATTGGCCATGGTGTCCAGGCCCCAGCTTCAGGGAAGCGCGTGTGTTCGGTGATGGGGGGACGGGAAGGGGTGTCCCTTGTGCATGTCCCTACTTTGCCCCCTGGTGGACATCCCAGATGCGAATCTGGGTCTGTGCTGAGCCCACATGGGGTCCTGAGCTCTCCAGGGTGGGCGAACAGTGGGGTGGGGCAGAAACCTTGGGAGGGAGTGCAGGGGGTCGGCAGCTGTCCGTCGGCTGCAGCACAAACTGCACCAAGGATCCCAGACCAGTCATGGTCGGATGGGCCGACAGGCATGGGGTGAGGCACAGGCCACGTGCCCCGGGAAGTGACGGGCCCTGGTGCCTCTCTCTCCCAGGATGGGCAGGTCACCTGCTTCGTGGAGGCCTGCCAGCCTGCTGACTGCCCAGCGCCCGTGAGAGCCCGTGGGGCCTGCTGTCCGGTCTGCCCGAGAGACGGCCCGGGGAGGAAGCCTTAGGCTCGGCGAGGCCTTCGGGGCCCTCCATGTGTCCTTGAGACCGACGGCCGGCACAGGGCGTGCGGACGGGAGGAACCCCTCTGCCTCGGTGGAGCACAGGTGCTCAGAGCATTCACAGAGCAGAAACCACGGACACGTGTCCTGACTTCACGTTAGATTCTCAGGTCTTATTTAATGTTTTTGATGAAATATTGGTGCTACTATTAAATTGCACAGTTAAGTCATTTAGGCTCCTAAATTCACTTCCCTGGATACCACCGTTTCTTCTCGACCAAAAGTGAGTCCCGCTTGGTTCTACTCCTGGAGCTTGCAGACGAGCCCTCCGCCCCCCCACCCCCGCCGCCAACCCCGCAGCAAGGGCACATCGCGGAGCCGCCAGAAGGACGCACACTGCACTGGGAAGGGAGGACCGGCGTGTGGCCGACGGACAGACTCGCGGGAGAGCCGGGGTGACGCTGGGCGGTGGGTGCCTGCATGGCGTCCCTGAGCGGACGGCCCCGCTCGCCTGCGACTTCCAGCGCCTCGCCCGTGAGAGTGAGATGAAGCCACGTGCGGAAAGGCAGGACTAGGTCGGTTTTCACTCACACTCGTGCGGCGCTGCCCGGCGTGGGCCAGACGTGAAGCCCGTTCCTGCGCCGGCGCCCGCGGCACACACTGGGCTCTGGTCCCAGCCGCGCGCCGCGGGCTTCTCCGCGCAGAGGGACTTCTACGTTCAGGTCGCGTGAGTGCCTTAAAGAAACAACACTGACCCCTTTACCTCATTGTATTTTTGAAATGCATGACATTGTATGAGATTTTGCCCACGTTCTAGGTGTCGGGAATGGCAGAAAAACCACTTCCCACTACACAAAAGTGGTCTGAGAATTCCGAGAAAAGCAACTGTCATACCTCATGGTCTCTCTCTTCTTAATCGGCCAGCAGCCTCCGACTTGTTCTGGACACGAGGTGATGTGTGTCCTGACGACTACACAGACGCGGGCCCCGAGGACACAGGTGGCCCCAGCATGTGGAGGCCAGTCCAGGGTGGGGCGCTGTGGGATGGCCGTCTCCCCGAGGCCCGGAGGCAGGTCTCCTGGGGGTCGGGCACGTGGTGGGCGGGTTCAGAGCCCAGCCGGGCCCGGCGCGGGCGTCCTTCTGGAAGCAGGAGACGCCAGGCTCTGACCGGGCTGCCGGGACCGCGGTGTGGGGCGGGCACGCCTGTCGGGAGTGTCCACAGCGGCTTTAAACACGGCCGACCTGACTCCCCGGCCTGGGGACGCCGAGTGGCAAATGCCAGCCTGTGTCTCGCGGGGCGTGGGGCGTCTTTGGGGATATCAAGTCACCTTTGACCACCAAACCTTGGAGCCGTTTCTGCCGGCGAGAGTGGATAACCAAGCGCCCAGCGTGGTGGTTAGGAAAGCTGCTCGGCCGTGAGGGGCGGCGCCCGGCCCGGGGTCTGCCGTTCGCAGGCCGCCGTGTGTCGTCGCCACAGCCGTGCTCGCACGCGGGTCAGGACGTGGGGTCGGCGCTCTCGGCGGGAGGGGGGCTGTCTGCGACTCGCGGGGAGGGCGTGTGACTGCGGCGGGGGTGTCGGGTCCCTGGGTTCACCTCACACGCAGTGTCCGAGCTGCGGGCAGGGCCCGAGGGACCCTCTGCAGCCCCTGTGGGGGGATCACAGCCTCGTGAAGTGAATGTACATATTTATTTACTTTCTGACTGTAGCCGACAGCCAAGTGCCTTCTGTGTTCATTGTAATCAGTTCGTTACCAAAGAAACGTTTGCACTATGTACCGATGCCGTGGGTTCAAATAAACGTTTTCAAATGGCGACCGGCGTTGTTCTTCCTGTCAAGCCTGTCGGGGTGGCCGCTTGCTGGCCCCGAGTGGCCGACAGCAGGTGGGGAAGGGGGCAGCTTCTGGAGACAGCTCCAGGCACATGTCCTGGGCAAATGTGAGATGGGAGAAGCAAGGAAAAAGGACACGAGCGTGTTAACGTGGGCTCTGTCCTCCCAGGCAGCCTGGATGCTCTCACGGAGCCGAGGGGCTGGGTCCGGCCCGGGGGGCGGGGGTCTCAGGTGAGCCTGTGGCAGCTGCCCCTGCCTCCGGGCACGTCGTGCTGTGGACGAGGATGTGGCCTTGTCAGAGGGACTGTGTAGCTACAGCGGACACATGCTGTGGCAGGGACGGGTCCCGAGACGGGAGGGTCCCCTGAGGGACCATGCTGCAGGGCCACAGGGGACCCCCCCCCCCCCCCCCCCCCCC